>DWHU01000255.1:0-23001 GCA_018247975.1 Parides photinus
CTCTCTACACCGATCACAACAACATTTGTTCTACGACTTTTTACAAATCTTCATAAATAACACGAAAAATGATAAACAAAAAATATTTGCCTCTCGGTTATTTATTACTCTGTATTTTGCGTCAACCCCCTCCCCTGCGCACCGCTCAACGGGGCGATATTTTTTCTACGCAAGTTGCACAAGTGTGAATGCGTGCTCGAAGTAAATGTCATTTCAGAGGCAATAAAAAAATTTTGTAAACTTGTATTTTAAAAAGTATTAATTTAAAAAATTCCTAGAACAAATGTTGTTTTGATTGTTGTAGAGAGGCTGCCTGCAAGAGGTGATGCGCTAATTACAATTAAACCTGTATATGTAACTTGTGTTGTAATTTTAGTGTTGAGTTACGCCGTGACTGCGCTAAAGTGACGGTCGGCCGTCTGCATTTTGCTGAGACGACGAACAACAATATGCGGAAGAAGGGTCGGCCTAATCCTGATCAGCGCCACTTCCAGCTGGTGGTGGCGCTAAGAGCACACGCGGTCCACGAAGACTACATGATCGCTGCACATGCGAGCGATCGCATTATAGTGCGGGTGAGTGGTGTAAGCTTCTATTTGTGTTTACATCATCAAAATCATGCCCATTTCATAAATTATTTGAAGTCGGCACAGTACGTCAGTTTTCTCCATTTAATCCTATCAGACGCTAGCTTATCGTTCACTCTCTTACACTGCATATCATCTCTTACACAACCCATCCATCGTTTCTTCGGTCATCCTCTTCCTCCAATCAAAAACATTCTTATCTAAAACTTTCTTAATTACATCCGTTTCTTCTCTGCGGATAATATAGTACCCGACGATTGCCTTCTAACTTTTATGAAGTTTAAGTTTTTTGTGCTTACATGTGTGAGATACAACAACCATAATCTTAACAGTTATTATTCTGTTTGCGCTAAATAATTACATATTATATGCACTACCCACATATAGTTAATGCAGAACAAATTTTGTTTAACTTTATTGTATTTTGTTAGCATGTAACGTTTTTCTCTTCCACGCAGGCATCGAATCCGGGACAGTTTGAATCTGATTGCTCAGAGAAC
Source organism: Parides photinus (assembly GCA_018247975.1). Taxonomy (NCBI): domain Eukaryota; kingdom Metazoa; phylum Arthropoda; class Insecta; order Lepidoptera; family Papilionidae; genus Parides; species Parides photinus. Next base: position 1,088 of record DWHU01000255.1, read on the forward strand.
TGGTGGCAGCGCGGCGTGTCTGACAACAGCGTGCACTATAACGGTCGCGTCGGAATCAACACGGACCGTCCAGATGAGTCCTGCGTCATAAACGGTATTAATATATAAAATATTTTACTAGAGTATATATTATAGCCACATTACAATATTAGAGAAATAACTTATGTTATTATTTCAGGAAATTTAAAGGTGATGGGTCATATAGTACACCCGTCAGACGCCCGCGCCAAGCACAACATCGAGGAGCTCGATACGGCACAACAGCTTCGTAATGTGCAGAGCATCAGGGTGGTGAAGTGAGTTAACAACACAGAACGCTGAATATTTTATTTACGTCATATTTCATTGTTTGTGATAGATACTAAATCTTATTATCCTAACTAACGATAAATTGCTAGGGATAAGTGCGTCTTGCAATTACTTCATAAAATATTCAATAAATGACCATATAGACAAAGTACATTTTAAAAACTTTGTTTATTAATATAAATGATCTGTCTAGATTTAACTACGACTCGTCGTTCGCTGAGCACTCGGGTCTGTTGGGTCATGACCCACAGCGAGCGGCGCCTCACGCGGACACAGGTGTCATCGCACAGGAAGTGAGACGGGTCATACCGGAAGCTGTGAAGGAGGCCGGCGATGTGACTCTTCCGAATGGCGACACTATACCCAAGTTCCTCGTCGTTAATAAGGTAAGAAAGAAAATATCTTTAAGTAAATACAAGGCGGCAGCACGAGAAACACTCTCCGAGGAGTAGTACGAAGCGTACTCGTACAATCTACGAGTGTTAGATATTATGAGAAAGGCAATGTCTCAAAAATAATAGTTATATTGACTTGAAGATATTGTAATGAACATCTATTTTAATATTTAATATTATTATAACTGTTTTTATTTTATAATTGATAGTTTTCTGAGGTAGAGAATATTTTTAGTTCATGTTTTGTAAAATACAAAATGCTTGTATTGACTTATTTAAAGTGGCGAGGCAGTGATTTTTAATATAAAAAGCGGTCGTCTGATCGTATCGATTAAAGCAGTGTTTCCCAACCTTTTTTGTGCTATGCCCCACATTGGCCTTTCTAAAACCCTTATGTTCTCTCTTTCCCAATTATGTCATAAATATTTTTTAATATTAAATAAGTTTATTGCCCACTTAAGAAACCTGTATAAATTTAACAAGTTTATTTTCTTTAAATTTGAAACCGACGTCATTGCATTTGAAAGCCCGTAGCGAAGAGGGCAATGACATATCAGGTAATTTCTCAAATTGCCCCCCTCCTAGAATCGAATTGCCCCACGTTGGGAAACACTGGATTAGAGGCTTAGGCAAAGCACCTTTCGTGCTCTGCCCCTCAAGTCCGGTTTACTTTAAATCTTTTATTACAGGTGAACGAGTTATTCGTGCTTGTGCAGCTATTAAGATAGTTACTCTTTTAACCTAATCATTCTTACAATTTCGTATATATATATCTTTATTTATCTGTCTGAACAAATATGTCAAGTAACAGTTAGGTTAAAGAGTTACTTACTTGCACTCTATGGTACTCCACATATGAAATAAGCGTTGGTACGTTATCAAATTAAGAAGGTTTCTAATAAGAAGGATAGGCATTTTTACTGGAAGTATTTGTCAAACGTTAATATGTCATATAGTTTAATTGTTGTGTATATTTTTGAATTTAGTATGAAATTTAAGTTTATATCTTTTGTAGGACCGTATCTTCATGGAAAATTTGGGAGCTGTAAAAGAGCTGTGCAAAGTAACAGGACACCTAGAGTCGCGTATCGAACAGTTGGAGCGGGTCAGCAAACGTCTGCATCGCAGAGATAGTGCACGTTCCAGTCTCAGCAATGGTATGTATATTTAAAATTAGTATCCAAATGTATCCTTTAATTATCTACGTCTACGTTGCTTATTATCGTCGTTTTATTTTCAGATTCCCGTTTCTCCGGTTTATCAACTTCGTCGAAATCATTTTACAGCGATGGAAACATTTCCATTGATCAAATACGCGACATTGCACGCAATATCCGCCGCCACGAATGCTGTCATAAACTAAGCCATAACTCCCCAAAATACACCAGGAAACAATGCAAAAATTGTCACGGAAACTACACTAAATACGGAAAATATTACAATTATAACAAAACATGCGTCAGATATCATTCTAGCAAAAGTGGTAAAGTAGAGAGCACCGATAACTTCCCCGCTTATGTTAGCACGTTAGAATCTAATCCAGTGCAAAAGTTGCCAGATGAAAATTACAGTGTTTTGTCGAAACAAAAGGACTCGTGTCTGTGGTTACGGGACGAAGACAGCTTGGCATACGGAAATAATAAACTGGCGTTTTGTTGTCGAAGGAAGGATAGATTTGGTGATACCAGTAGTGAATTGGTCTCAAATAAATTTTTACAAATTGTTATTACAATATTGATTTTTATTATGGCAATATGGTAAGATTTATTACATCTTTATTCTATTACTCTATTTTTAGTTACTTAACCACACACAATCAAATCGAAAGGCACACATCGTAAAATCTATTTTTATTAAACATCACTTTAAATTCTCGATTACCAAAATACTGTGTAAAATATGTGAATCCCTGCCACTCTATTTTATAAAGAGTTACATGCTATGGTTAAATTAGATTCAACACGTTTTTAGCCTCGTCGTCATGACAGCACTTTACTTCAGAGAGCATCAAGAGTTATTGTCTATGAAAGAGATTAGAATGCACGAGAAATTTTCAAACTACCCACATTATGGCAAATTTAATGTTAATGGGGGACCGGCGCATCGGGCAACGCCTTCTGATCAGAACCAAATACAGGTAGGTTTTAGTAAAAACATGTTATACTACGAAATAGTACCGAGGACATGAATGTTAATATAATGAATATGATAACATGGCCATTTCTGTCATGTTATTAACATTTTACTTTTCTTACAGAATTTAAAACCGTCTCAACATGTAGCTGCCAAAAAGACGGCAAAAGGTAATTTAGTTTACAATTCTTAATAAAATTATTACTCGGATAATGTTAATGCTTGGCTATAATGGCTTCAGTTCTTGAGTAGTTACATAATAATTAATTAGTTATCATGTAATTGACAACAAGACTGTCGACAGCAACTTGTTTCACTTTATGTCCTACGTTTTTTAATCCGATACCTAAATTAGTCATAATTTTACAGTTATTGATTATTTATGATTATACTAATTAAATATTTTTGACTTGTAAATTTTTTGCTTTTTATATCAGAAAAAGGACCGCATAAAACGACGCAAGAATTCACAACAACAACACCAGCGGAAACACTACATTCTACGACAACAGCAACAACAGTTCACGCGTCTAGAAACTATGTGAGGAACGTGTTAAGTAAGTATCGCGCTGATAAAGCCTGTATTATACATATGGAATTATATAAGGAATAATAACAAACTGTATTATACATAAAATTAACAATAACTTCCCCTGGAATAAAACATGAGTATTTCAAACGCAGTTTATAGAACAAAATGTCAGTAAAATAAAATAGAAACAGCACGTGTAGTTTTCTTTATTGTTGTATGCAATAGTGGCCAATTTATGAAATAAGATCACAATCACTCCTGTTATTTGGGAGTTCTTAATTTATAGACTTCTGTATTTGGTATTATTAACTCCATAATCATATCTATGAGTATTATAAGACATGTGGTATTACATAAACTGTTATAAAGATCAATAAAAGGAATAATATACATGTTTTTATTTCAAATACTTCTATTTTTCTACCTTTTCATATAGATATGGGGCAAACGGCGCAACCGCTGCGCATGGAGAGACTCGTGTCCTTGTCCAGAGTTGCCGATGTAGTTGGCGGAGGCTGCACCTTCACAGTTAACACTGACAATGAACTGGACGCCGAATGCCAGGTTCGTAACTACAATAATGATTGCGATGAATACATTAATTATCTTTAATAATACAAACCTATCAAAGTATACTTCAGCAGCCGCATACAAGTTTTATAGATATTAACTTACGATTTCGTCGCTCTGTCAGTTGAGAGCTCACATTACTATTACCTTGCATAATTGAGATCAAATATTATCTTACAAAAAATAAGTGTATTACATGAGCTTAAAACTATAATTAAATCTGTTGTTAAATATAAAAATGTAATTTGCAACTTTTGTTATATGCTGCTATTGAAGAGATTCGAGGATATCTCAAAATGGATAATATCTGTGTTGGTAAGGCATTGCATCATTTAATATAATTATCCGGTGTAGTACAACATCGTCTGGAAACCGACATATACCTGAATAATAGTTTTTGTGAACATGTGACATTTTACAACTAGAATTTAACTACCTTGGTCTTGATTATCTCAGAAAGAAAGCCTTAAGTCGAAGTAGTGGGAACATTGAGATTAATTATCTATTTGTTTAAACATAAATATATAATAAGTTACCATATTTTTTTACCATTAAATCAAAATATTATGTAAATTTCCCTTTCATACAATCTAATTGGTAATTTTTTACTTTTCGGCCCACTCATATTTATATTTATATTTTTTCTAGTCACTTCTTGCCTGAGTTTTATAATGAACAGATTTCTAAATATTTTGTTTTTCCAGTCCTGCGGCCTCGATCCACCGCAAACCTACGATAACCAAGAGCCCTTAGAGCGTTCTAACTCTGATAAAGATGTCAATGATACATACACACAGAATTTGGATCCAACTTTAAAAGAATTACCAAGCATACCAGTGATACTAGAAAGGAACAATTCTGATGCGCTAAAAACTGAAAACGATTCATTAAGGAATCAAATACATGAGGAGATACTAGCTGAATCCAACCTGCTAGATCCTAACAAACAAAATGGTACAGAAGTTAGAATGAAAAGAGAGTTGAAACAGAACAGAGAAGTGAGAGGGAGACGGGAGGTGCGAGACACTAATGAAGCTTTACTTAGGAGTAGCTCTGAAGAGATGACCCTGACGGAACAGTCTGACGAGATACCTGTGTCTCAGGGTAAGTTTATTAATAGTGTTAATTTAAACAATTTAGTTGATAAAATTTAATTAAAATGTTTGTATTGTCAATTCTGGGCTATGTCCAGCAGTGGATTGAAGATTTCAAATTACGATAATGATGTTTAAAATTTTACATTGAAGAAATATTGGGCGTAGCAAAGGATTGGAGCACCAATCTGGCAATAACGGACGTACATTAAGGCGTGTAATAGGACTGGATGCTTTACGGGCACAGGTGTAGAGTCCAAAATATTATAAAACGAACTTTCACCCGATAGAAAGTGATGCGCTTCCTTATTACAATATAACCTGGTAGCAAAATATTACCTTTGTTACCTAATTATAGTCATAGAGGTTGTCTCATAACCCCAAAACAACTTCACTAATAACATCAGTCCAAAATCATAACTTAGCAATGTTAGTACGCTACTGCTAATAGCAAAGGTACCCCCGTAGAGAGTTGTGGCCACAATCCACTACGCTGGCAAAGCGGGGGTTGGCGGATGACGCCAGTGATATTTAATTTCTTAAAACGCACGAGAAAAGTCATGAGTGCGCGTCGGGTTCGAACTCGCGATCTTTAAATCGGAGGCCGAGGACCGTAAACACTCGGCTATCTCGGCACTTTATTAATAATGAATAGCCATAAACTAAAGTACTTTTTTTAATTAACGTTTGATATTGGCAGAGTGCGAGAGCGTCAGCGTGGGCGTCTCAAGCAAGTCCGTCATGAACATGTCGCTGTTCACGGAGACGGTGTGCGCGCGCGGCGTACACAACTACACCTACGGCGTACCGCTGTCGCACTGCCTACACCACAAACAGGTCGCCATCACCTTCAGGTACTGACCAGGATACCAGGATATTAAATTCATAAGTCTAGGGCCCGATGAAGCTGTAAAAGTTATTACTAAAACTACCAACCGAATTTACCTAACACAAATTCATTGATGGGCCACCATTGATTTAACATCTTATGTCACAAAGTGATGAGCACAATTTGATGCGTTCTCTATCAGCCTAATGTCACATTGTTGTGGACAGGCGTATCATTCAGCTGGGTGGTAAGTAATCTGCCTATAATAAGAATAATACGTAGTGCGTCCTTGTGCACGATGGGTCTAATTGTATTAGCTACAACGCCCTTCAAACCGGAACACGGTAATGTTTGCACACTGCTATTTGGTAGTAGAAATAAAAGTTGCGTTGTACCTAGAAAGTCTACGGCAACAAGGATATAGACTATTTCATAAACTTTGTACTTTCTTTAAAGGGTAAGCATTGTTGATAAGCTATTGATGTATGCAAACAACAGTCTGTAATTGAACTTTGTTACTAGAATTTGATTTGTTGGATAGTTTTTTTTTTGCCAACTCGCTCTCTTATATACCACCTTCACGTTGTAAGTCAGCCGCCATGACAGCGTTGATATGTTACAAATTTACACATCTTTATATTTTATTCAGAACAACAAAACTGAAAGAGGTCCGTCTGTGCGACCTGCATTGCAAGTACGACACTCTCAAGAACTGCCAGTTGAACAGGGAGATAGCGAAGCCGTTGCCCACTGGTGACACATGGACCTCCAAAATGACCCTCGACTGCAACATGGACCGCCATATCAAGATACGGGCCGGTTTTTCACCATTAAAAGTACGTTCTTTAAAAACTTACGTATGTATATTATCCACGAGATATAGCTTATTGCTGAATATTTTGACTATATGATGTCCTTTGAACAATTCTGTTCTGATTTTGCCAAGTGACCTAAGCTCCAATACATAATTAATAATTTTTATTTCGCAAAATGAGTCAAGTATAATGCACAACTGATGATGGCATAAGAAGAAATTAGAAAAAAGATTAACTTTTAAGAAGGTAAATCTCGTTAGTTTAGTAATTAACATTAATAACGGCACTTTCTGTATTGAAATACAATAATATTTGCTCACTATTGTCTGGCGCCGCTACGTTGCTACCTATTCGGGCTGCCACCGCTAGATTACTTATAATGTTTGTTATATTTTCAGGATCTGTGCTACCTGAATGCCGAACAAAAGATACCATTTATCGAGTACAACATACATATTTATAGAGATTGTCGGAATTGATAATAATAAGGGTTTAATTTTTAAAATGCTGGCGACCCTCGTCTTGTAATCCTGTAGTATTATTTCATTAATTATATATTTATACAGACAAAAAATACATCACTATTTAGTCTAGACGAAACATAATGGATATGTGTTAAATACATGAAAAAAAAGAGAATTTAGAAGATTAAACTTCTAGTCGTAGAACTACTATAAGATAAGTTCAATTCGAATTCACGAAATGATCTTTTAAATTACACGTAGTGAAATTACAATATCTTTTTAATCGATAACAATGTCTATTATATATCTTTAGTATATAAATATAGTATTAAAGCGATATTATCTTTTCGAAAGTGCAATCGACATTACTATCCGTCCTAATTATAAAAGTTATGTATACCGGAAATATGAATAGGTGTAATTTCTGACCATTCCCAGCAGCTTTAAATGTTTGAAGTAATTTTTTTAATATATCAAGTTTTATTTGTAATTTATAACTGTTAATGATTTCTAATATACATGTGAATATTTTATATTATCATACAGTATCCAACGCTTTTAATTATTATAAACATGTATTGAAATGTTAAAAAAATTATTAAAATCTTGGGATACTCTGTGGTAACATTTGTATAGTTCTGTCAGTTCATATTTCCTCAAACCGTGGACGCTGTAAAGTATTTTATTATAAACCGTGTCGTTTTTCACAATAAAAATGGACTGTTATTTGGAAATTATATTGGCTACAGTTTAATCGCACTCATATTGTAGTTTGTAGTGTATAGTAACTATTGAGTTTGGGATATGACTACATCTAAGCGAATACGCATACAATTGTTTTATTTTACTATGAACTGTTTTTTTAAATGCCTTATTACGAAAATCAAGGCTTAACTGATATTAATTAATTAATGGACACGTTTTTTAAGTATCCTATTATTTTACTTTTATTTAGGAAAACTGTTTTAAATGCATACTTAAAGGTAATATGAAAAGAATAAATATTAAAATCGACCAACATCGTTTGTTCAAAATCTATAATATTTATTCTGTCTTACATATTTTAATGCTATTTTACTTCTCAGGTAATTTAAATTATGAATTTTAAATATATACACAAATGAATTTAGTTTTGTCTATACTTATGTAAGAAACATTAAAAAAAATAATTAAATATTTAAACGATTTGTGACCTAGATGTTTTTACAGATTCCGGTGCGTTTTAGTTGTAGGATCTTTTATTTGGATTAGGAGATAATTACAGTGGAATTGATGTTTATTTTATATAATAATTATTAAATATGGTGGTAGCTACAATTTACTTTTTAGCCATTATAGTTTTTAAACATTTTACAAATTATTTTACGTGTCCGAAATTTTATGTACAGATAATATTTTGCGTTTTTGTTTTTAGTATTATTATGGTAAAACAATGAACGTATTTATACAGCTTTATTTTTTACGTTAAATTAATTGTTATTATTTTTATATGGTAGTAATAGTAATACTCAATAATTTGAAATTCCTCGTGGACTTTATTTATTTCGTTTAAATTTACTGTGTCGGACTTCTTCAACAAGTATTTGAAACATTCCAGGTAAGTACTTAATTAGATATAAAACCGAAAGTTTTTGATGACATGTAATATAATTCAACGATTTGTATAATTTTGCGTTTAAAGATGTTATCGAGTTCATATTTCAAATGTTTTAGTAAAAAATTTAATACTAATCCTAAATATACAAGTAGATGGGTTGGAATATCACCACTGTCGGTCTGCCTTCGAAACGTTGTAATAAGCGACTAAGGTTTTGATCTGGAAAGAGACATTTAGTAAAAATTCTGTGCTATTTAGTAGTTAGTCGAGAAGCAATATTAATAAGCAATAACTTTTTTAACGTATTACATCATCCAGTGGTATATTTTATTTAAATAAATAAGATCATTTAAGTAAGACTTAGTTAACGTTATCTTGCCATATTTAGTAATCTCATTGAAACATCTATCTCTTAAAAACTAAACATGACAGCGTTTATAACTATATTCAAAATGTCTCAACAACCTATACACAGTTTTTTTTTACAAAAATAGTTTTTATAACTATCGGCAATATTGTTTTTTTTTCCGGATATAAATATTCCTCTATTTCTTATTCTATACTTGACCTATTGTCGTGTAGTAAAATTTAGTATTAAAATTAATTAGGTTTTAATATATAACTTAAATATAGACGTATTCATAATAGAAGTAATCTGTAATCTCATAAATTAGGGTGACTACATTCCACAAATTTTAATAGTTTTTAAGGATTATGGAAATAAATAATAGAGATTCGGTATTGAAGTTTTATTTTTGTTAATGTTACTTCTGTTACAAAATATGTAATATTAGTTCCTACGAGAGTACTCCCCCTTCTACAATATTCCGTAGAAAAGGTTTGAGTGATAAAAAAACTTAAAAAATCGAAAAATCGTCTAAGACGCAACAACGGTGTTACTATAGCTTTGTCTATATATAAGCAGGATTAAAACCTCATGATAAATGATACACTAGCTCATTACAATGTGGTATTAGTTATAATACCGCTGCATCACATTGTGCTTGTAGCCTTGAAACATCAGAGTTTGTTGATTTTCACCAACTACATCACCCTTGAGAGACCTATAATCCTTATAACTTGTACAACTTTGTAACAAAGAATAAATAATTTGTGATTATGATTATATATTCTATTTAAAAATTATTCAATGCCAAACAGCATTCGTAATAATCTTTTAAGCGCTCGTTGATCACGACTGTTAAGTTACAAACAACCTTACCGTTGAACAAATGTTAAGAAAATCGTCTCGATTACCTACCATTATTACACAACAACATAACTTTTTGTACTATTGTTATAACGAACGTGCAATTTGCATATAATAAGCGCACGTCATGACTTTAAGAGAAGTCTTATTTGAAAGAAATAGACATTTACCTTTTCAACAAGAATATAAGAATACGTACAAATGGTGTATACTCGTTAAAAGTAAATTGAAAATGCGTAAATGTTTTTTTTATCAGGTGTTTTCTTTTTTTTAATACGTGGATATAATTATCGTTAATATCACAATCAATTAAATATTATAATATGTAGTAAACTTATTTCAAAATATATGCGTAATCTAATAATGAATGTGGATGAATATTTTATAAGTAGTTTATGTAAAATGTGTCTATAATGAGAAAAAAAATCGCTAAATATTTACCAAGTATGCAAGGGGTATGTATAGGAAGGGATAATGTTACCTGTGGTGAGTAACCGAAGACTGAATTTCTGGTGTAATGTGGTACATACTCTGACGGTATTAGGGCCAATAACGGCGTTCTAATCCGCCTCTTGTTTACATATCGCAATCAGATACCATAGTGGTGGTAATTTTGTTTGCTAAAGAAATACAATTTTTTTAAAAAAAAGTGTAAAATTTATATACACCTCATTTAGAAACATAAATATGTATCCGTTATATAAACGGAAATATTGACTGAGAAAAAGTCACGCCGAGAGGTCTGAGTTAAATACTGGCGGTGCTTACATTTACTTTTCGTTTTTTATGGTTAAACATTACGTATTTGGATAAAAATAAAATATAAAAAAATTTGAGGTAGTAAATGTTATATTATACTGTATATATTACGAAAAGGTGACTTATTTATTTGGCCATAACAATGTAGAACTAATTGAAATGAACAACACTGAATTGTCCTTTTATGACAGACCATAGTAATGTTTGTATACTTTATTTTATCAATGAAGGCTGTTTTTTACTAGCAATTACTTGGTGAAATTCCAATTTTTTTTTTTCTTTTTGAATATTAAATGTAGTCAAGAATTAATTAAACACAAATGTGGAGCGGCTGAAATTCGAACCAAAAACGGAAAACGTCCGTCTGTCAACTTTCACCACTTACATAACTTACGATACAATGAAGAGAAATGTATGTATGTGTCTATTAATTCCATGCCATTAGTCGTTATTTAAAAAAATCTTAACAACGATTTATACGTTTATTTATGAAAGATAAATTATCATACAATGTTCTTAATTAAATCTGTGTTAGTGAAATAACTGGTGATGGCTATTATAAAAGTTTTATACAAAATTATCCTTTTTAACAAGGCATTAAACTTAATCTAATATTAAATTATTTGAACAGCTGTATCGAAGAAACCAAATATGTATGGAACAACTCATTCGGTTGATGACCTGTTATTGAAAGTTGTAATGTAATGATGAATCGCTCTTTAAATGGAGAACACAGTTTTGTAATAACCTCACTATTAGTGTAATAAATCATGTATAATAACTATCGTAGTACTAAAGCAAAGTACACAAACAAGTTATGAGTATGGAGGATTCTCTATTGTAGTGTAAAAGCGTTTTTTTTTTTTATTTCTGGTCGTGCACGGACGGCATACGTCAGTCGCTCTCGCGCCTCGCTACGTTACAGTTCGTGATTTCGTGCGGTATTTCATTTGAATCATCTTGTGTTAAATTTTTAATAAAACAAGGTATGTTCAACCATTTTAATTATTTGTGAAAGTTAAATGTCAAAAATATTATAAGTTGAATACTGCACGTGATTCGAATTAATTTGCTATACTCCTATAATAATCTAAGTTATACAACCCGCTGATGTTTTTGAATCAGACTTTACAAAAATTATACTGTCTGATCTCTTGAATTTTTATTTTAAAGATTAATAATCAATTTAGATCACAATTTTTTTTATCATGAAGTTTAAATATAAAACATGTATAAGTTTTTCTTTTTATTTATAATGCTTGTTTAGATTTAACTTTTTTATATTTACTATTAAAAAAAAGTAATATAGACTTAACTTGCAAGTTAAATTTAGTTTTTATGTCAAATACGATCGTGTGTAGTTCTTCTGAAAAATTTTGATTAATTAGTTTTGTAAATGTTTCATTTATTCACACAAGTAAACTACATTAAAGCATTGCATTTTTTTCCGTTACAAAGCTGGTATAAACGGATAAATTTTAATTTAACCCGTATTCATCACGTAAAATACTTTCAAAATGCAACCATTACTTTTAATGATGCTACGAGTGCCACTGAGAAAACAATTCTTTATTAACGGCCTATAATAATGCAAATTTAACTTTCAAATACTATAAAACCATATGGAAATTATAATGAAACGGTGAATGTAATGGTTTTATAAATGTGGCGAAATGAAAAATTAAGTGTCTGTTAAATTATACGGTTATCGTTCGGATCTTTTTTACTCAGTTTTATAATTTCATAAATGAACACCGGTAGAAAGTTATTTTTGAATAACTCGGTAGTCTTCTAAGGATTTTTTAAAAAGGTATAACTATTGTTAATGTATATGTTAGAGACATACATAGCCTATAATATCTACATAATTGAAGAGGTTCTTCTAGTACGCTGCACTCTTGGCAGAGTTGTGGTCTTTTGAGGTTACTGTGGCATGTCTCGCAACTCGTCGCCGTTCTTTGGAGATCGTTGCTTTTCGCGTGCATTCGTGAATGAAGTCGTCTACAGCATCTTTAATTTAGTCCGTCCAGCACATGGCTATTCTGCGATGGGGTCTTATACCCTCAACTATGCCTTGTACCACAAGTCTCTCAATGGAACTTTGCCCACGCCGCGAAACATATCCAAAGAATGACAGAATGCGAGCTCGTATTGCGGAGGACCGACGTCGTTTAACACCTATTTCATTGTGGATAGATATGTATATTTGTATCCAGGAAATTCACAACATTCTTTTCTAGCACCACATTTTTAGAGCCTCTATCCACCGCCCCACATTCCCGCTCAAAGTCCACAGTTCTACCACATGAGGAAAATGGGGAATATTAGCGCATTGACGAGGCGGGTTTTAGTGGTTTTGTATGATATTCCGATTTCACCATATTTTATCTTAGTAAAAGTTATCATTCTGTAAGAATGCTACCTCTTCACATATAATAATTACTTTGGCTAAGAGAATCTGTTATATTTTCGAAGTAATCATACACTATCATTCATAGTTAAGTTATATTCTAGAAAATTTGTTGGATAGAGGGTTTAGTACAGAGAAACAATGAGTAAGATGGTTAGTTCATCAGTATATTGCGTTGCTGACACTGACAAAATAGAAAAACGTGGTCAACGTTCAGAATGTAAGCGTTCATTAAACTGATGTGAAGTACAATGTTTGTCTCTACCATCAGAATCTAAAATGTTGAATTTTAATTTCTGATTTTTTTGTTGTGTGACGTTGTTTTTGTTTGCTCAGTTGGAGCAAAGGTTGATTGATCCATGGCCTCGCTTATTATGGTAATGGTAATGATCTTTTAAAGATACAAGTATTCGAAATAACAAATATTTGTTCTGAATATGTATTACACCATGTTTACATATTCTTCCGTGATCTTCGTAACAGACTTTGCCTTGTAATGCCATTTTATTCTGACCTTATAAGTCAATCCAAGACCGTGATTTCCAAAGTAGTTGCTACTGCCCCCTGATAGGCGCAGCAGAGGTTTAGAAAGACGGTTAAACCATGACTTTAATTGAGGGCTGTAAATATAAAAATTAAGGAAAGATTAAGAAAAACTTATATAATATTCCATTCACTACGCTTAATAAGTCTTAGTAAAATATAATGAACATTTACATATTACGCTTTTTACTACATTTTATGAAAGAGTTAAATAAAATAATATACACAATTTATATTCATTGCTATCAAAATTTAAATAATCAAGTAGCAGTAATATAGTTTGGAAACTACTAATTAGCTGCTGCTAGTTACTAGTATTAACGATGTTATGGGAGTTATATTATAATGAGTTTTATATAAGCGTTTAAATTTTTAGGATTTGTTCGTAAACAAGAACGAAGTTCTTATTTAAATGGTTGTTTATATTTTATTTAATTTTTTTTTATGTACAGCTTCCGCATAACTTTCTGCAGGGTTGATTCGATTTAGTTAACACCTTTTATTTTGTTTAGAAATACATACATTTTTGGTGCAGAATATGCGGAAGTAACGTTTTTCTATGTATCTATTTGATATTGGTTTTAAATGACGTAAAAGTTATGAGCTTTTTTATTCATGATAAAGTACACGAGGAGATATTAACTTCATCGTGATTATAGACACCTCAAGTTCAAGTGATTTATTAAGCCGTTAACTTCATGATGCGCGATGCCAATGTATTTAAAATTTAAAAGCTTTCAAGGTACATCTTAAAAAATCTTCTCAACATTACTAACTCTTGAAAATACAAGCACGAAGCACCATCTTAAACGTACTTGTTATATCAATAGACGACTTCTTCAAAGTTTCGGGCAGTTTTTTTTTTGTTCGACGAAGTGACGAGACGAGTTCATCTAACGGTAAGTTATACGCCTGTCCATACCAACATGGCGTTAGATACCATAATATTTACACTTATGTACGTGATATACATTATGCTTTGAGACAAAATGTATATTTCCAATTATTTAGTAATTTATCTAGTAAATAGAGCATCCTTCAAAACGAACATGTTATGTTTAGATATTTATTGGATTGTCGTTTGACAGAAATACAACCTCCAACAGTTACTTCTAGGCCAGTCTGGTAACAAGCATATCACCTTTTCTGGTAACAAGCACATTTTCTAATAACAAGAAGTGTTCTGTAAAACATGTCATAAACGTATTGCATTAAGCTTATCAATGAATTGGATTTTATCAAATCCATTTATCAAGTGAACCACTACCAGTACAAAGATCAAACCTGTTATTTAAAGTGTTAACATACAAGCTGCCTGTCAGCTGATTAGTTTTTAAATACGACTATTTCATATAATAATAAATGATGCAAGAGGTGGGTATTGTCATTAGAATCTCACTGATTATGCGGATTTCTTAGTCCATGCTATTCTTCTCAAAACGTTACACGCTTTGGTGACGTCAAAATTACTCGACTTCACACGATGTATTATTTTATGGGGTTACCTCAAAGAAAGGGTCTATAATAACAATTCGCCAACTGTTATGGATTTAAAATAAATATATTCAGCATCTCAACTGAACCTACTATAGACTATCAGGAATTACCTGGCTCCGTTTTGAACACAATAACATAACATTTAAAAAGTAAAATACGCATCTGGACTCTGTTCATAGACACTTTCATTCAAACGACAAGACGAGTAGTTTTTTTTAATAAACTTTGAAAATAAAAATTCAAAATTTAAAATCTGCGTACTATTTTTGAGAAACACCAATGCAAAAATTGTGTCTATGAAATAAGGTTGATTCATTTCCGGGTTTTTTAAGAAATTAATTTTTTTTGGATTAATTAGTGTTGCCAATATTTCTCTGAGTAGCATCAGCAGAGTACAATACAAAAAAAAACACTAACATTAAGTAATAACTACTTCTTATTCTTTAACGAAGGTCAACGTGTAGGGAGATTAAATGTGAATCAAGCTCTTGCTTTATTATTATGCACAAAGTAATAAAAACTGGATAATTTGTCAAAGTTTTTTTATGTTCATTTAAAATAATGAGAATTTCTATTCTTTACTTTAAAATTGTGATTAAAATCATTGAACATTTACGAAAGAATTGTGTCCAGTTTTTTATATCGCTTAAACTATACGCTTTTCACTTTCAATTCACGGAGACATCCCAAAGGCCCCGTGTGTGTCCTTTAAAATTTACTGTACTCGTGACGAAGGATTTACAACGGCAAAATAGAGCTAATCCTCATTAAAATTTAATAATTAATCATTACATACTAAAAAGTAAGTAAGGTTCATGAGAAATATTAATAAAATAATACATATTTCTAATTATGTTTTATTACTTTGTGGGAACTAGTGTCCTATTAGGCCAATGAACAGATACCACGTGACTGGATTGGCAACGTTGCTTGTAATAATTTAGCGATAATAAAATAATTAATGCTTATTTTCGTAATTAAAAATATGTGATGGCGGTACTTAATGATAATCGGCATAATTAGCTTGTATCATTTGTCATCGGTCTTTCCCTAGGATAGTCAGTTTGCACGAGTTCCGTCCATCGATATGTTGGTATAAATCAGCCGTTTGTCATTTCTTTTATCAAACTCTATAAGCTTTGTTGTTGATTTTGGTTCCATGACAGACCACTTTGATATAAATTTTAGTAAATAAACAGAGGTAACAAAATTAATAGAATATGCAAGTCTTCTATACTTGAGATGTAACATTTTCATTAAATTATATTTAAAAGAGAACAAGTACATATATCATTTCTATGTATATAACTTTATACACGCCGTGTATATGGTGGACTCAATGCCATTAACACTATCCTCCAGTCTACCTTGGGTGATGCAGAGAAGTTATGAGGTAGGTGCAAAAATATAAAAGAAGAACAAATAAAAGGGTTGAAACATGCATAGACACAAATTACAGACACATTTATACATCATTATCGTCCTGCCCATTTCCCAATTTATTTGGGGGTCGGCGCAGTATGTCAATCTAAGACAGATGTATACATAATTATATAACACATATAATACATAAATAATTTTAAAATGTACTGATACACATAATAAAAGCAAATTATTAATCGAATATAATAGAATATTCTATTAAGTCTCAGCCCTAATTTTTTTGAGAAGTAGGTCCCTTATTTTGAACGTAAAAGTACACCGATTAGTCACTGTTCTGATATCGAGAGGAAGTGCATTCCAGAGAAGAATTGATTGAATAGATAAGGAGGAGTAAACAACATCTGAGGTGTACGTAGGACATAAAAGGAGTGGGTTGTTAGATGATCTAAGATCTTTATCGTGGTTAGAGCCTAGGTACTTAAAACAGCTAGAGAGGAAGGAATATGTTTAGATTTTTTGTGGAATGTTTAATGTGTCAATTCAATTCAATTGCGTATAACGATTCATATTAAATAATTTGATATGCGACTATAAAAATACCTGTTTGACGTAAAGTAAAGTTTTTTTTATTATCTCATTAGAATTACTTTATTGAAGATTTTTTCTTTCACTGTTCTCATTAATATTTTAATAATGTTAAAATAATTAATTTGAAACATATTTGTCGAAGTTTTTAAACTCGTTGGCCATTCACCAATAAAACGTTTTATTTCAGTGTTACATAATTTTGTTTCTTCACATAAACGCAATGAAACGAATTGGATCAAAACAACGGATTAACTTTTTAATAACACATTACGAAAGCGGAAAATTTTCAAAACATCCAATCACATGAACTCGTTTATTGTTCAAGATTTAAGAGTGAGGTCATTGATTCTTTCACGTCAGCACAACAAGATATAAAATAGATTTATTACAAAATCTTTTGTTATGTTATTCGACTAACTGACGGGACGAAAGTCTACCTGGCGGTTCATCACAATATTATGAGAAAAAAGCTTAAGTCTCTGACTTCTTAACAGCACTAAATAAGAATAAATATCTTGAAAAAAGCATAATACCTTTAAGAGGTTTTATTATTGCTTTGATTGATAAAATTAGAACAAATTTACAGTCTTTAAGTGTTATAATTTAAGTCGAGGGCAATACCTTGTAAAGTTATATAACAGCACAATTGATGACACAAGATTTACTTAAAGGTTATTTATTGAATAAATCTGTATCAAAAAAACATCAGGTTTTTCGGGACTTAGTGAGATTAATTACATAGCGATAAAAAGTTATATTGGAAGCTAATAACTTGGTAACTATTTACGCCTAAAATTGACAGCAACTTCTTATTTATCTTGTATACACGATTAGTAAACCGTTAAATATGTAATTTATCTTTTCTGTTTATGTTCTCACTTCACAGTTTTTTTATAAGCAACTTAGTATTTTAAAGGCAAATATTTTTTTTTAACATTACAGAGTTCATACAGAGTAGTAGGATGAGTGTGGTAGATGGCACAATTCATAGCTGCTGTTTAGAGCAATACTTCTAAGGGAGCAAAAAAATTTTCCATCCGACATTATATAAATGTAATCGTAATCAAGTTTAATTGACGCTGTAGCAAATGCCTTTAAAAGTTGTGATTATGACACCTTAAAATTTTAATTGATAAAAAGAGAGAGGGTGAAAGTACCAAACCATAAAAAAATAACTGTCACATGTTTTCGGAAACGAGTTTAAGTTTATTGTAATTGCACCTGTAAGACTTCATTATTTATGTTTAAAAATATCTTTGTAGGTCAATTACCATTCTATATACTTAGTGCTGTGGTGTTAGTTAATCAATTTCATTTATAAATATTTTGGTATTGACAGTACTTTATTTGGCCATGGAAAAGAGGAGAAGAAAATTATGTTACATATATTGTTTTACTTTTAGCATTGTTATAACGAAACATTGTGTTCTTTGTCAAAAGAAAAAAAAGAAGGTCAAAAACCTGATATATTACTTTTGTTAAAGATTATACAACATGTACAACACGTAAATAAAGTTCATAAATTGTTGGGTAATAATAGCTATTGCTAATTTTCCGTTTACCTATATCATTTATTTTTAAGATTTCGCCATGAAACCGGAACAAGGGATAAGTATTGGTTACGAATGACGCAAGTGTCGCGAGCAAGTTCTTTAAAACGATTCAGTGTTTACTTCATTGGTCTAGAATGCATTACTGACTGTAGTATTTATTTCAATGGGTTGCATATTAATTTCATTTAACAGTATTGCAGTATTATCCAGTTTCAGAACCATGAGTGCATTGTGAGACATTACTTACACCGGCAATTTGTTATAAAGCTTGTTCAGAAAGCTCGCAGTACTACCGAAAATTTCCTAAAAAATAATCTGGCCCTACGCCGCTGATTATTTTCTTTTTCACAGGAGAACGAGTGGATATCAATATAAAAAAAAATAAATATTTTAAATAAATTTTGAAATAATTCTGATACAGATCAAGTATAACAAAAATCTGATCTATTTCAGTAAATTAATTTCACATATTTTATTGGAAATACACAATGTTGAAATAATGAAAATCTTTAAATTTTACTTATTTTAACAATTTTCGTATAACAATTCTAAAACAAATTCTAAAGATTAAAAACAAAATTAAAACCATGGATTATGAACGGTATTAGGTAAACGTCAATCTCGATGTTTAAAACCATCACAGAAAAAACAAAAACGAATTGATCCTTGATTACTTTTTTTATAAACCTTTTTAAAATCTTTATTAAGCATAGCCTAAATTTCTTAAGAACAACCATTTTCATTTAATAAATACAGTGTATGTTTTATATTAAACTGTGTTTGTACACCTAATGTCATTTACCTAAAAACTTGAAATAAAAGAAATATTTATTTATTTTAATTTATAACTTAATTAATTTTCTTTACAGATAAAAACATTAAAGGTTAGTGAAAATGTCTGTACAGTCGGAAATACGAGCATTTTACAGCGGCAAGAACTTCTTTATTACGGGAGGCACCGGTTTTGTCGGTTTATGTCTAATTGAGAAAATATTGAGAACTATTCCTGACGTTGGAAAACTGTATTTGCTGATGAGACCAAAAAAAGGAAAGGATATTTTGGATAGACTAGAAGAGTTTCCAGGAAACCCAGTAAGTTTTTGGTGTACAGTATTTGCAAGGCTTAAAGCATAAATATATTGATTATTTTATATTATACATGTATTTAATTTATAAATTCAGTTTTCTATGTAAGACTTCAATTGGACATGTTTTACATTATTTGGTACAAATTTCGCAAAATTGTCTATTGACTTTTACACAGCATGATTTGAGTGTATGTGCAAAAAAAAAATAAAAAGGTCGTCAATTTTTTACTTATTTTAATTAAGTTTGGTTTAGTGAATATATAAATATACAAAAATTCAGGTCTTCGAGAAACTTCTGGAAAATGAGTCAAAGGATATATTTAAAAAGCTTGTGCCAGTGGCAGGAGATGTCAGTCAAGAAGAATTGGGATTAAGCCAGACAGATCGAGAGACTTTAATTAACAATGTTAATGTTGTTATACATTCTGCTGCCACTTTAGATTTTGAGGAAAATCTAAGACCTACAGTGAACATCAATGTATTGGGAACAAGAAGAGTGATGCAACTATGTAATGCCATTAAGGACTTGAAGGTGATGTCTATATTTTGAAACTATGATAGCTCAATTTCTATGTTGGTTGTTAGCACTACCTTTCTATCTACCTACCTTCGATGGATTCCCAGTGTAAAAAACACTGTAAGGAAACTAACATGTTCAAGAACAGTAGCTTTCTTAGCCTTGCAATACATAATCTTAACTTTCTCCTTATGACTTAAATCCCAGAAATGATTTTGGATTATTTGGTTTTGATCTTTTTGATCTCACTTTTGTGTCTAATGTTTTTCATTATAAATGTTATTTACTGAATAAAAAACTAAAGTTTATATTAATAATACAATAAAGACAAGTATTATTTCATTAATTTCAAAAACCTTATGATCCAGTTTAATGTTGACTCATGTTTAAGGGTCATAATTTCTTCATTCATGAAAATAATGCATAGCAGGATAACATTTATTTTATTATGTAAGGCATTCAATTAAATGAATATTGAATACTGTATGTTAAGTATGGATTAAACCATTTTCAGGTAATGGTGCATGTGTCTTCTGCATATGTAAACTCTTATCTGACGGAAGTGCATGAGAAAGTATATGAAACACCAGGAGATGTGGAGAAAGTAATTTCTTTAGTTGAAACATTAAAGGATGATGCTTTGAATGAAATCGAACCTCAGTAAGTCTAAAATTTACCAAAGTATCTACATTTAGACTAAAGGGTGCGGGTGGCAGCATGGACCAATCAATGTGAAAATTGTAGCTATATTCTGAGTAACATTCAAACAAATAAAACATTGTTCATTATAAACTATTAGTAAGAATGACTAAACCTCTCCACCCAAGTTATTAATTATATCATCAGCACTATCTTGTGTTTCCACTAATCCAAATCCAATTTTTTAAGGCATATTTTTTTTTGATTACAGGATTCTTAACAAGCATCTTAACACTTACACATTTACAAAGCATTTGGGAGAACATGAAGTGAAGAATTACTCCGATAAATTCCCATGTACCATCGTCAGACCTACCATGAGTAAGTACTTTATATTTCATAAATTCATTATGCATACATGGAATGCTGCATTATTTATTACAACAGTGTATTGTATTTAAATATTTAAAGATTGTCTATTTATATTTTAACTAAATTTAATTATACTGTAAATAATTTTTTTCATATATTTAAAGTAACATTTCTTATATCTGGACAATACATTGCTTCAACTTTTGTGGGAAGTTCTCATTATTGGCAAGAATAAATGTATTGTTTGTTAGTATAGTTTTTTTTACATGTATGTAGATTCCTTACGTCAGTTGATTTAAATTGTATAAAAGATATAGAAAAAAAAGTTATTAATGTATTAATGTTTTTTTACAGTTGTTGGATCATGGAAGGAGCCAACACCAGGCTGGACGTGTTCTAAAGTTGGCCCACAAGGCTTCCTTATGGGGGCAGCTAAGGGTATGGTTTTTATAATCTAAATGATTTTAAAAATATTAATTGTACTAATATTTGTAATTATGTTAACAATTGTCTTTCAAGGTGTTGTTCGTAGACTTCCGATGGCGAAACATAATATTGCTGACTATATACCAGTAGATATAGTGGTGAATCAGCTGCTTGTCGCTGGATGGAATGCT
>DWHU01000256.1:0-22974 GCA_018247975.1 Parides photinus
GGCTTCTGAGGAAGCCCTCGAGCATTGCTACATAAAAGGGAGGTTACAGGCCGGGCGCCTTCCGTGCTCAGCCACTCTCGGCCCTAAGCCGCTGATTATCTTCTTTTCACAGGAGAACGTGTGGATATCAATATAAAAAAAAAACATCACACATACTTCACTGGTGGGTCTTCGTTGCCGGACACCTTTTAAAATCTAAATAAAAATAAAAACTGCGGTGGCAAACATTACTGTGCTCGGATTTGAATGACGATGTTGCTAGTGAAATTACTGGAGTAACGAGACTTAATATCTTTTGTCTCCAGGCGACTCGTTTGATGTACTGCCATCTTAACCAGTGCTACAGTACTATATCGGCAGGCGTATCATTTACCATCATGAACGTCTCGTCGCTTGGTTGAATAAAAAAAATATTAATATAGATTTAATTAAAAAATATTTTTCTCTTCATGTTTGAATTGTTAAATTCGATTCTGTAGGCACATATTATGAAGTTTGCGTTGAGAAAGGGGTATCAACACCTTGTTAACGGGTAGCTAACCTTGGTATTAACAAATCTACGACGATAATATTGCTGTTTCGGCTGACAACATATTATGAGAGTCAGAGTATTAAAAGTCAACATACATATTGTTACTAAATGTTCAAAGTTTTTTTTTTTAATTTTACAAATAATTTGTTTTTGGTGCGTGTTGTGCAGGTGTCCGGGCTGCCCATCCGCAACAACGACCGACACGTAGGCGAAATCGCCTCCATGGCCCTCGAGTTACTCAATGCTGTTAAGAGTCACAAAATAGCCCATAGACCAAATGAAACTCTTAAATTAAGAATAGGTATTCATACCGGTAAGTTTGTTTCAATTAACAAAATAATTCGCTAATTAACACTTCATTCACCCGATACTGGGAATATCAGATTCTACAATGTTTATAGAGAGAGTAAAAGATTGATGTTAGTCTCTGTAGCAGGAGATCGTCAAGATGGGCATCGCCGCTGTACCTATTCTTGTCGTCCAGCAGTAATGCGCCAACATTGTTATAGTTTAACGGTCGTTTTGGTATCGAGATCTAATATTGGGTTATTTAAAGCGTCGATCACAACATAGTGTGATGCAAAACATTGCGCGATGAACATATCATCCTAACTATATTCCCTGATGAAGTACGTACAGGGGCGTGCGTTCCATATAGGTAGAAAGGCAGTGATTTACTTGCCATTAACATATGTTTTATTAAAACGTTCGCACATCGAAAATCTTGCAACAAGACTTGTTCTGTCGGCATGGTTTTCGACTTAGAAACCGTCGCGAGGCTGTGGCTATGACAAAAATCTATAAAAGTTAAAGTATTTGTGACCGAGTACTCCGCCGCATACCCAACGTCATAATCCTTTGCACGCCACTGAGTACATATGTATATAACGCTGCAAGTAATTTCTTGGCTTACACAGCACGTCTAATACTAGCCTTGCGGACTCGGAGCCCGCAGCCTAATTAACTGTTACTTAAAAAAAATCACTGCTGATCCTACTAGGAGTGTAGTTACCTGGCGATGGATTTTTACTTTTATGTTCAAAAAGATTTTTGTATTTTCTTGCGAAACTGTTCTCTCTTGAAAGACAATCGACGAGACTGTTCTCCGACCACTTTCGCCTGTGTGTAAAACTGGGCGATGATAACTAATATCTTCAAACGTCTTCAAAGTTACATTTTACCTGAAGTACTAAGTTATTTTATATACCATAAGGCGATTTATTTTACAGGATTTGTAATAAACATTAATTGTTGTGAATCAAAATGTTCGCTATTTCGTTTTGTAGGAGCGGTGGTGGCTGGCGTAGTCGGTCTCACGATGCCACGCTATTGTTTGTTCGGCGACACAGTCAACACAGCCTCGCGGATGGAGTCCAACGGAGAACCGTTGCGCATACACATATCGCCGAGTTGCAAACAAGCCCTGGACAAAATCGGCGGGTACTTGGTCGAGCCAAGGGGTACTATACCAATAAAAGGCAAAGGACAGGTGAGAGCAGAAGTAATCTGTAATCTGACATCAATTCAATTCAATCCACAACAGTTTTCGCATTAAAAATTGCAATTAATTTTAAATTTGCGTATGTTAAAAAGTCTTTTGTTTTAGTTGCTAACCTACTGGTTGGTTGGGGCTACAGAGAAAGCCATCCAAAAGAGACCGGTAGAGGGCGAAGAGCGTCCGTTGTTTCGACGACCACGAAGAAGTCCTAGACTCGCGGACTCTAGACATCCTTCTTTATCAGGTTTTTATTTTTATAATCTATGTTATTTGTTTTTATTGTCATATGTTTTAATTGATATGTTTGCATCCAATGATAAGACTAAAAAAATAAGAGGGAAGTTTTGTTTGTTTTTTATTAAAAGATATTAAGAGAATCTTCTTGTGTCTACGTCCTTATAATGGTTGTGTTGCTTTCTGTAGAGTTGAGAAATGATGCCGGGTGGTCAGTAAGCGGTGTGCGGCAGCGGCTGCACAGCGGCGCCTCGCTGCCGGCCGCGCCCGCTGCGCCGCCCGCGCCGGTCCTGCCCGCCGCGCCCACCTCGCCCGCGCCGCGCCGCTCTCGCCATGACCGCCTGGACCACGCCGCACGAGCGAGGTAACTCATCACTACTAATATTTTCAACTCAACAACCTCAGACAGTAAATCTTACATATAACTTAATATCTCCAATTATTTTAAGACAACGAACTACCAAACGACACACGTGACACATTTCTATTGTCCCATATGGAATTCCAAAACACTGCATTATGAACGTTAATTAATCAAAAATAAATAAATATTACAACCCATATGATATTAGGTACAATGGTTCATAAGACACTGGTAATGTAGTTCAGGTTATGAAAATTTGTATAATTCTGCTGAACCTGTGTTTAGTTAATTTTCGTTCTGAAATTTAGTTTTAACTATATTAATCCAGTACTTATAAGTGGAACGATTAAAAAATACTACCTAAGGACGTATTATAATTTATTATTTACGATAGTATTTCTCATCACATGAAATTAGTAAGTTTTTTTTAAATTAAATTTGTTTTTTGAAAAAATTTTTGTAATTTGAAAATATTAGAAGTGTTAAAAATTTATAATGATTTCATTAATACAAAGCTGTTGTTTGGTCTCGATCCATACGTAAATAAAGTTAACACTGAATTAATAAATACAATGGCGGAAAATGTTTTCATTGCAGACACGCTTTGAGTTCGATCGCGTCGTCTACCGCTTGCGAAACCGACGGGATGTCAGAGGATTCACATGGAGGAGCTGGAGGATTTGAGGTAGCAGTGTCTCTGCGTGGGGCGCACTCTCTGGACCTGCTGGCCCCGCGCAGAGACGCACGCCTGCGTCGCGGACATACCACGCGGTCCCTCGACGCCGACGTCGCAGTGTCCACAGTCTCAGGACCACTTTTCAACGGTACTATTATCGGAATTGTAACCGACGACCCCCCTAAAACAGGGGAGGACAGCCCCCTGATCCGCAAGTGCAGCTTGCACAACAAACTCGAACGCTCCAAGCGAAAGGTCCACGACGCGAATTACATAGAGTTTTACAAGAAGTGGCGCTCCCTGGAGAACATCGCCGATGTGAAGAGCGACATGCGAAAGATGCCGCGTTTCGCGATCCGCTCGTGGTTGCTCGGCATCTTCAGCGGCACGCGAAGCAGCAGCTCCTCGCTGCGCCGTGCGCCGCCGCTACTCGACCGCGAGTCCGCCGTTTGAATAACCTGAATAACCTATCTTATGGGCCTTTACTCCCCATTATTCTATTAAGTGTTTATACTAATGCTATCGAAGCCCGAAATAGATCTATACTCTATTCACTATACTTTTATAACTATCGTTAGTTAAAATAATTTCACGATACTACGGAAGGGATTGTACTTGTCTATTTATCCTACATTCGATTCATTTAAATGTATAATAGTTTATATGTATATTAAATGCTGTTTGTAAATAATATATTTAAGTAAAACGACGTTACCGTAAATTGTGAATTAAGAGTTTAATGTTATTAAATAATTTCTATTGAACAAGGTCTCTTAATAATACTGACATAGATCACATTACATTAGCTACGATCATGCGTTGTGACGACGTTGGGACCCACCGGCGGGTGGACTTCGGAAGACTACACCAGCGCCCGACACAAGGACGCGCTGTATTCGATTCAATCTTACACATATGCAAACATTATACAAACATCTGGTATATAAAGATGCAACGCCGAGCTCGTGAAGTAAGTTCTCATAAATCTATCCCATAGAAAAAAGACATTTAAGGGATATAAATAAAACTTATAAAATAACTCTTGTTTTAAAAGCAAAGAGATGGGAAGAACGTTCACTCGATGGTAATAAAACGTCCGTACATAAGAAAGTGGCGCGAGTCGGCTATAGACATAAAAAGTGCTTTCGTTACTTCAGTAACACCAATACCTATAACAGTTTACAAATTAGCAATTGTGTATTGCAGAAATAGGCACTGCTATAGGTAACTAGTATTATCAATAGTAAATAGGTACATACCAAGATGATAACAGCGACCCCTGCATTTGATTTATATAAGTCGATTGCTTATCTTGTAGTTAGTATACCATTAGCTTAAGGCAATAAAATTATGTTGCGTTCGTTTAGTGTTTTATGAGCTCGGCAGTACAGCAACGGCATTTTACATTATCAACAGCGTTAAAACTACTAAAAAAATACAAAAAGTTAAGCTATAAAAGTCGAACTATAACGAGTTATATCAGAATCAAAAGGTTTAACTTTATTAAATCGGATAGTGTCCAGCGGCGACTATTGACTAGGGATACGGAAATAAAGATCGGACCTTCACGACTGAGTTTCTTTGCGATGTTCAGTTAAAAAAATAATTGAGAATAAATAGACCTGCTTCAACGATAAACAGTAATAGCATTAAATATAGAACAATTAAGTTAATTATTTTTTCTTCTTCTAATAAAACTCATTCATCTAAGGTTTTTTTGTTCACGATTTTGACAAGTCGTAATGGGTTTAACGCTATGGCCTTGATTTCTGAAATCGCATTCGTTTGACGCTTTTAGTAATTAATAAATGCAATAATGATTCGCGAAAAAAGTCATTCGTGAACGTGGTGTGACCTTTATTATATAAAATTCTAAGCATCCGCTAATAGTGGAACAGCGGCGGCGTCGGAGTCGTAGGTGCAGCCGTTAACTACCAGGCGGATGTCGCATGGGGCGTCGAGCGGCTTGTCGAGCCGCGCTTCGAGATGTGCCCCGTTCTTCTCACAGGACCCTGTGACAGTCGTGTTACTTTCCACGTGCTCTATGATGGGACAGGACACGCTCGTGTATTCCTGCCGCAAGCTCGGCGCTTCTAGGAGATCGCTTCGTTGCGTCGGCGCCAAGCGGCCCTCTCCTACAACCTGTCAACGATATATGTATGACTATAGCCATTTTTCTATTTATTTAGGATAGTAAAATGACAGTCATTTCATGTTTTTTTTTGTTTTTATTCGTGCGCTTTGGAACTTGACTAATGATGGGACTTTATTACCGAAGACCAACTAAGTACCAGGCTAGTGAAATCACTTCTCATATCTCAAGGCGAAGGGCAGAATATGATGCAGTATTTTATTGTTAAAAATGTGTTATTTGTTTAAACAATAACATTGTGTAATTATATCAATTAAATGCACCTCCATTAGATATTCATCACTCCTGTGATGTAGCACGCTGTCTGTATGAGATTCCAAATGGTTGCCGGAGGCAAAACGCAGTTTCTTGGGAGATTCTAAACTACAACATCTGAAATACGATAACGTAAATAAATGTAAGGTTATTTATCATATCCAGTTTATCATATAAATAAAGCATCATAATAAATATCACATGTACATAATCGATGAAGTTGCAAGTTGTCTAAGTCAAATAATTTTTCTAAATTCATGTTTTTTGTAATTTATTACCGTGATTTTAATGAACGCACGTATTTCGTTCACAGCAC
Organism: Parides photinus; assembly: GCA_018247975.1. Classification (NCBI taxonomy): domain Eukaryota; kingdom Metazoa; phylum Arthropoda; class Insecta; order Lepidoptera; family Papilionidae; genus Parides; species Parides photinus. Next base: position 6,028 of record DWHU01000256.1, read on the forward strand.
AGTATTGTCTTAATTTTTAATTTACACCTTTAACGAGAGGAGTTAAAGGTGAATCATTTGTACACACCGCGTTATACGGGGTTATACGATGGCCGCGTTATACGAGAATACGCCTACAACGCGTTTTTCTATAACCCGGAATCAATTTACCGTGTTATAGGGGGTATAACTGTATATGCAAATCTGTATTGCAAGAGACCTGTGTCCAACATGTAAATTTTGAGGCTGTGTGAGTAGTGTTGTAACAATACAGGGCAGTACCTGTGCAATCCGCCCAGCTGGTGTTTCCAGTTTCGTGTCTTTAGCGAGCTGCGCTGTCCGCGGCGGTCGGTGGGCGGCGCGTCTGCGTGCGCTGCGTGCGCGCCGTGCGCCCGCAGAGAGCGTCGCCGCGCGCGCGCATCCGCCGCGCCCGCTTCCTCGCCACGCAGCCAATACGTTACCTGTAATTATTTCGATGTGACTCAGAACTTCATTTCAAAACAATCAATTAATTGCCCCATGACACTGACAAATATTCGCTGTGGATTGTATTGAAGTTTAGTTAGCGACGAGTTTTTTTGAACCAGCCCGTCTAGTTAACAACCATATAATAAACCTGCTGCTATAACACCACTACTGTGCTCTTGCTGTCAACACATTCCGTCAAAGTATTCTGGGCAGGCACTATACTTTTCATTATACCGTAATCACTTAATACCATGTGAAATTAGGTTAAAGTTAACAGATTAAAAATAAAAAAAAAACATTTGTTTAATTCGGTATGACAGAGCAAAAAAAAATTATTATTGTTATAACCTGGTGTACCGAATAAATTATTTGTCTTTCTTTCTTTATTTCTATATAATAAAAAGTGCAAATTCATTTTAATCTTCCTAAATTTAAAAAAAATATGCTATAATAACATAAACTGTGAACTGGTTTTTAAATATACCTCTTAGTAAAGTATCAAAAGTCAATACGAACAATTCAAGAAAATATTTTTGATAAATTTACAGATACGTTGATCGCTATTTTTACCTGATCACGCTTGCCTTTCATAGAAACAATGCCGCGTTCTTCAAGAATGTAACCACCAAGTTGGTCGAGCAGAGCTTTGCAAGCTGCACTGCAGTGAATCTTTAATGCTGAAGAGAATTATGATTTACAGTTACAACAAATTAAATAGACTACAATAAAATTAAAAAGTACAAAAATGTTTTACACGTAATTATAATATTATTTCAGTCTATTGTATGACAGATGAGCATTTAAATATTTCTATGATGTAGATAAATATGTTACAAATTAACATTACAAATTTTTCATAACCACAAGAAATTCATGAAATACGGTATAATTTGAAAACTTACGCGCTCCAGTTGACTCAAAGCGGCTGGCGGTATTCACGGTGTCCCCGAACAGACAGTAGCGAGGCATTTTTAATCCAACTACTCCGGCACACACAGGCCCTGAAATTATACATATAAATAACTCCGAATTTAAGAAGACCCGTTGTATAATAATTATTCAGGATAATTAATGATGTGAATTGACAGAAGAACATAGAAATAAGCACATGGATTACGATTTCGATAAATGAGATTTTAAGTTTGCAAAATCTACTTAATAGATGAGATAACAATATTTTTTATCGTGTTTTGTTGACATTAAAGGTCAATCTTAATTACCACCATCACTGCCACAACGAAATCACATTTATAGTCCTTTAGGTTACAATGTAATAAGTTAATACATGTTTTTTTATAACTTCTTGTGTTTCCTTATTTATTGTTATATTTATATCTTTTCTGTATGAGTACAAATTGCTTACCTTATATAAATAGTATTTTAGTTAGATAAAATCATTTATTTGACCACGCAGTACAAATATATACAAAACACAAAATACAAACATTTCTGCATTATGTATACTTCATAAATTTGCAATAAATGTGTTTAAACATAAAATTTTACAAATGTTTGTTGATGTCAGTACTATCACAGTATGAGACACTGATTTTCGGTTAACACCTTTTTTGGTAATGATTTTTTTAGCGAGATATTTTCGAGTACTATAATTTCATTTTTGTCTTGACCATATTCCCAATTTTTTTTTGCGTTGGTGCAGTGTCACTCCTTATATTTACTAGACAATACTGCCTAAGGTTTTGGCAATGGTTTTTACAGCCGGCCGCCTGCCTGACGCTGACCGTTCTTGGTAATGCCAGTGATATTCAATTTCTTAAAAAGCACATAACTTAGAAAAAGTCATAAGCCGCGCCAGGTTCGAACCCGTGACCCCCGAATCAGGGGCCAGTCTATATTTTTTATTATTTACAGGGTTTCGTATTTATAGTTTAGTTATAAAAGTTATTACCAGAGTGCATGCCGACGCGCAGTAACAGCCGCTGGTCGGGGCGGTGCCGCACGCGGAAGGCGCGTGTGGCCGCCAGCAGTGCGAGCGCCATCGACGCGACCTCGCCTGCGTGCTGGATCCCGTTACGCAGTGGTAGCCCCGACACCTAGCAAACAAACACAACAACACATCATCATCATGATCATCAGCCTGCAGCAGTCCACTGCTGGACATAGGCCTCTCCCAAGGAGCGCCATTTAGCCCGATTTTCGGCTAAGCGCATCCATCCATCCAACAACACATATATTATATAAATATACGTTCTTTACAACGTGCACCATCATTGTCTATTTCATAAATAATTTTTAGTCAGCGCAGTACGACACTCCTCTTCACTCATTCCTATCAGACGCTAACTCATTTACCCTTTTACCATATAAATATGGTACGTAACATTTTACACTAAGAGTACAATATAACGATTAATTTCGCATTTTTTTACGGCTCCCACGCTTTTGCAGTGCTTCGGAAGTGTTCAAGGAGGCCAAGGTACCAGATTACTTTGCCATAATGAGAAGCCGCACAGCTTCCTTCTGGCAGAGACTACGAACATCGAGAGACGAATTATTAAAAGCGTGCTTTGAGAATATATATCAGAACAGAACATTTACCTACTGGCAGACACTGCATGAAAATTCAATTAAAAGTGAGAGATGTCAAGGGAACACGTACAATCGTTTTTTTTATAAAAATAGTAAAATGTAATTGAAGTATTTAACTATATTTTGTTTAACTGTTATTTTATTTCCTTTCATTTTTAATTTGTTTTGTTTTGTTAAATGGGTTTATACCTCTATAAAGAAATTATTTATTTATAATTGTTTTTATCATCTCTTGCACAATCCAACCATTGTTTTTTTGGCCTTCTTTTCCAACCTAAAAACCACTTTTTAATTTAATTTATATTTAAAATGTGTACTTACAACCATATAAGCGTCGCCTATTGTCTCCACTTTGTACACATCAAAGTTTTCTAATATCGAGTCAAAGCACGTGTAGAGGTCATTGAGGAAATCCACAATCTGCAAACAGGAAAATAAATAGTTAAAGATTACGATACTTTCAGAATTATTTAGTGATACCGAAAAGTGTTTTTGTTTAATTAATTTATGTATATATAAATGATCGTTGGACGGTGGTACACTCGTTGAAATATCGACTGTTTATATATTTCCTAATTACATATTATTTTTAAGTATAAGCAATTATTATGCGTAATGTTATAATAGTTGAAATGTCCTTTTAAATAAATAACCTTCATATTGTTTCCACTGTTGGCATACCAAGTCTTTCCTCTCAAGACGCCGTTTATTTCGATGCCGACCAAGTGCGGGTTAATTTTTCGTTAAATCATTTTATGTGATGTGCTTTAAGTACAAACCTGTAGGGGTGTGCTCTCCGCGGACATGGCGGTGAAGCCGACGATGTCGCTGAAGTATATGGTGACGGAGTCGTAGTTCTCGGGCATTACGCGCCGTCCGCGTTTCAATTGCTCCGCTACAGGCGCAGGGAGCATTTCTTCCAGTAGCGCCTCTGTGGTTTAATTACAGAGAATGAATATGATTTCAATTATAATTAGGTTACGTTAGCTATGATTATTACGATGATGATTAGTAGGATGAAGTTGAAAGAAAATGCACTTTCTGGTAATTAACATTTACGAAGATCAAGCTACAGCATATTTACATTATCATATAATTGACTAAATATCTAAAAGTGATTTTTTGCAATAAAAGCAGATCTTTTTTTCTATCACAGTAAGGCCAAAAAAAATATTACCAGTTTTCTTTTTCTCTTCTTGCAACTGATCCGTGCGCTCGTCAACAAGCGCTTCAAGGTTGTTTGCATATTTCTCCATCATTGCGATCATGTTATCGAAAATATTTGGTTTCCTGAAAAAAAAAAACCATCTAATTAAGATCTTAAATTATTACTTACATCACATTTAATAATTGTTAATTGATATATATATACATATATATATCTAATTGAATGTAGTGCGCACCTCACATTCTGGGTACATATTCACGCTAATAATGATATCATCCGTCTAATGTAATTTATTGTAGATTTGATTGTTTCAGTTACGTACATGCCTTTCCTCAGCGGTCGCAGTCTGGCGCGTATTGCTTTGAAGTCTGGTCTGATGGCCGGCTCCTCCGCCCAGCACTCCACGCAGCATTCGCGTACGCAATCGAACCTTCCAGACAACGCATCCAATGGTGGTCTGCATTTAAAAAAGTCTCTTGATATTATCTCTGGATTTAAAAGAATATGACACACGATTGTATTGAAATATATCGTCAGACACTTTTAACAATTTGTTAAATCGTAACATTACTAACTCCATTGATACAGGATTGGTTTTGTTGTTAAAATAGTGGCAGTAGGAGCTAGTTGCTGAATAACCCTCTAGGTGCCACAATTCTTATGTCTACAGATGACACCTGCAAACATTACTAGATATTGTAGATAAAAAGGGTGTAGCTAGATAAGTTAGTAAGGTTATGGAATCAAATGATAAATCTAATGTCTAGCGTCTCGAATCGGTGATTACTATAATGTGGAGTGTTTATTATCCTGACTATTATCACATTCTAGTTTAGACGAACATATGCGTGAAGTTAAACTAATTTTCTAGAAAAAGGATTATTTCATAATAATGATTGTACAAACAATTATATTTCTAATGCTCAACAGTGAAAAATACATATTGATAGTTATCAAAATATTTGTCAGTTGAATCACCCGAGCCCTTTCGTATTGTTTGTATGTATTAAAACACATACCCACCTATAGGGTGGTATCTCCTGGGCGGCGACACGTCGTAATAATGTAGGCGCAGGTGGAGCATCGTTGCCAAAGGGTCCTCGGCGTGCATGAAGTTCGTATAGCAGGAGTCCAAAAGCGTACGTGTCGGCTGGAGCAGATCCTCGTGGTCCCCCACAGCCCCCGTGACCCCATCCAGCAGCTCGAAGCAACTCCGGCGATAAATACAGTAGACCTATCAGTGCCAATACCAACCATTAAATCATTGATTATATTTTTTCAGACCATACATGTTATGTTACCTATTTTAAGCATTTCAAAAAGTAAAATTAATATCGTGTAATACCTTCAATGTGCGCCCTCAATGCGTTAGGTTCAGATGGAGGAAGCTCTCCTCCCCTGAACTCCCTTAGACCGAAGTCTGCCAACTTGACGACCCAGCGCGCATCCACGAGGCAGTTGGAAGGTCGAAGTGCTCCATGGTATTGCAGGGGAGACTCGTGGATAAATATCATGCCCTTTATAATATCACAAAGTTACTATTTTGAATATTACATAACAAAGTCGATCATTTTAAACACACTGACGGACTCAGAAACCGCATCATGTTCAAGACCCCTTACTGTTTTAACCAATTATTTAACTCTTTACACAAATTTAAATTGAAACCTATAATTTTAGTTGTTAATTTAACGACAGCGTGGTATTATATTTTTAAGTGTATGTTTGTACACTGAACATTTAAATTAAACAAATGTTGCTATAAATCGATAACAGGATACGAAATTTTAAGCTATAATTAAACTTTTGTTATACTTTCATTAAACAAAATAGCATTTAGTGATATATCGAAAACGATAGCATGAATCCGGGTTATAGGATCAAATACTTAACCTTATTGTAAAGAAATTGTAGTTTTTATTACTTAAGCTTAAGTTGCGTTTGGAGTTTGTTAACTATACTTTAGAATTGTACTCACTCTGATAATATCAGCGACTAGAGAAGCAATAAACATGTTATCTAATTTGATGTCGTCATTCTCCAAGATATCCTGCAAGTTAAAGAAAGTTTTAAAGTTAATATGGAGAAACATTTCTTCGGTAGAAGCTGAAAAAAAAAACCCATTTAATATCGAAAAGCCTTACTTTTAAACTTCCCCTTGTACAATATTCAGACAGGGCGCAAATATTTGGGGGCTCGATGCACGCTCCCACAAACCCGTTCAAATTATCATGCTGAAGATCCCGCATCTGTTTGTACATATGAAAAGAATATAAACATAATATGTTTAATCAACGAAGCGACGAGTCGATCAATATGTTCACCTGATGGTAATTGATACGCCTTTCTAAAACAAGGAATGTGTAGGATGGAATATACAGCACCGAGTTGTGTATGTCGCATTGTGACAATATGCTAAGTCCAGTTACCTCAGTAATTTCACTAGCTATAAACCGGAACACAGTTATGTTTGCACACTACTCAGACGGTTTCCGGCATGTTATTGAGATTAGGAAAATATCAAGGGAAATAAATAAAATGATTTCTTTTACTGAAACAAATTTTTTTGGGTAGTGCCTAAATATCGGGTACCTAATAGCACCGAAATTTTTTCGCACTACAGAAGTGGTAAACAAACCCATGACGAATCTGGTGGTAAGTTACTATGGTAATAGCTTATTGACGTTAGTAATACCAAAATATATTAAAATATTTATATAACCGTTTTTCGGTTAATACTGAGCACAGGTTGAAGGCAACCAGATTTAACTTTTCTTAACATAATGAAAAACTCTTGAAGGTAAAATCAAAAAAAACTATTAAACGTTATTAACTATTTGTTATTAATTTAACAAGAAATAAATAATTTGCACCTAATTGTTGCACGTAATGTTAACATATCCTTTTTATTTGTATCGATTTATAGTTTATTTAATTTTTGGCGACAGCCGCGTTTACAGTACAATAAAATTATATATTTTATAGAAATTTAAAGATGTGCCCATTTGTCATTTGAATGATGACTTTTAACAAAATTGTTAAAAGTTTTCGTTTTAACTACTGGTCTACTCTGTAAGCGGTTGACACTATCCAAAAAGTTTATAATTTAAAAATGTATTCATTGTCTTTTTCAGATTCGCTTTGCTAAGTTTTAACCGTAATTTTCAGAGAGCTGTTTGTAAAAATATCCAAAAAACTCAAATCATCTTTGCTTATTGGTAAGTTAACGTATAAACCGTACTTTATATCCGCAATCAATCACGAAATTTTTGTTTGGGAAACGTCGCAATTTATTAAGCTTACGTCAATTTCTAAAAATAGAGTGATAAGTAAACGCATACGTATTCAAATGTGATTTAATAGGTAATAAATTGAAATATTTTTTTTTAAGGTTAAAAAGGCTTCATGTATGAATTTACACTTAACAATTATTTAGCGTAAATATATCAAGCGTCCAATAAAACCGCTGCTATAATTCTATTCTCTCATGCAGAATATTAATGTAACAGAATGGAGATAATTAAATTTTAATTTTGTGTTTCTAATAATATATTTATCTTAGGTTAAATGAACATAACATCTATTTTCAGATAAATAAGTGATTAAAATGATTATAAATAAAGCAATAAGAAAACTTTTGCGATAGTAATAGCAGGAATAAAAATTCGCACTATCATTTAAAATCCAAAATGGCGACATATTTTATTTAACTCTCAATTTTATTAGCTTTAGTGAAGAGCACTTATATCTCCATAAAATGGTTAAAATAATAATTCGTTCTTACTGATTTGTTGAATTAATATTAACTGTTATAGAGTACGTATAAATGTCGAAGTATTTTTCGTCCCAAATTTGTTTTATCAAGCAGAACAAACACTTCTACTAATAGAAATATTTTTGGACGGTGAACGGGGATTGCGGCGTAATTTTATTTTTGTCATAAACTTTAACTCGCACTTACAAATTACGTACGTAATTGAAATTTACGACTTTTCATTTAAATATTTAATATTCTTTGATATTTGATGTTGATTGAACTATTTTAACTACGCTTTAATATAACAGCAACTTCACTTCTTTTCCTAGTTCCTACACATACTAATATAAGTAAGATTGTTGTTGTTTATTACTATGAAACAAATAGTTTTATGTACTATCTCATTAATCAAACATAAGATAAAAAAATAAATACAATATTAAGCATTAAGAGGTGGTACCCTTATGAGTAACATGTTATTTCAATATCCATTAATTTGTCACAGCTTGCCCAGTAATGGCGTGCTGAGAACTTTAATACTGTTTATATAAAATCCGAAGCGATAACGTCAGTGGATATTGTAAGAAGCATTTATATACGTGATATGTATATACGAGTTAAGAACTGTGGCCATGTTATCGTTAATCATCGTGTGGCCTCTCACCTAATTTTACATCATCATATGTTTGTATGTTTGAAAAAATTTGAGTTTGAAAGTGGCAACTGCGGCAGAAAACTCTAAAAAAATGTCTGTTCTGGAAAAGGAGATAACGGATGGAGCTGAGAAAGTTTTAGGTATGAATATTTTGGTTGGTAAGAAAGAAGACCGAAGGGAGAATGATGTGTTAGTGTCTGATAGAAATGGATGGAGAAAACGACGTACTATGCCGACTAAAAATATTTTGGGAAATAGGCAAGACAATGAAGTACTCTGTAATTACGAAGCGACATTCTTTTTACCAAATTGTCCATTTAATCATACGCAATTTTGTTCGTAGTCAAATGTATGAGAGCAATTTATAACATGGAGGCATATTAACGGGTTGTGGTAAGAAAAAAAATGTTTGCTTCGCGGCACGCCGGGGGTTGATAAGGTTTTTGATTTTGCTAAGAGGCTTAGAAGTACGCAAGCGGCGTTTCCTTAGCATTACACGTTCATATTTCAGTTTAAGTAAACACTCCCTATCGTCTGCTTAATAGCATTTACACATCAATCGTTTTTATACGTGAATATGTAAGACGATTTTGTATTAATTTTTATAAACTTTAATAAATAGATCATGTCTAACATAATAAAGAATATTTATAAACTTCATAAAAAATATGAATTACATATGAAAAATACTTTTACATTTATTATTTTTCCATGATTTTAGCAAAAATCAATCGCTATATTTTTTTTTTATTTATTTACTAGAAACGGAATTACAGTTATGCGATTTATTTTAAGATTTTTGACATTATTTATTTATTTAAATTTTTTATAAACTATCAAAGGGAGACATTATGTTTACTTACGATTTTTAACTCCTTTTTAATCTCTCGGTTGATATCAATATGTTGTCTCCGAACTCGTTTAACTGCGAGTAATCTGCCCCTGTAGAATGCCACCTCGGTGAAGATGGCTGAATAACGAAAATCCAGGTCCGGGTTTGAACTCAGCGATACCTGGCTGGAGCGCGCCCCTCCCGTACTTCCTCCTCCACCCTTTTCAGAATTGCCAATTATGTTGTTCGAGGAGTTGTTCACGGGTGCGCTGCTATCTAGCTGGAAAAAATCAGCTCTGACCAACTTTTAAGTTGCAAAATCACGGTTTACATGATGCGGCTGAACATGTTTTTCGGATTACATACATAAAGTAACATTTCTTAAGTTATTGACTTTTACGAAAAATTTATTAAAATAAGGCTTCGGAAAATAGATGTATTTTTTCATATAATAATTATAAAAATAACATTATTAAATAAACATTTTAAACCAAGAAATAATTAAATGTTAAAACTAAGTTACGTTGACTACATAAAATTAAATTATGCAAACAACATACAGAAATTCCGTTTACCTACTCAGTTTGTTGTCATTGTGCTCGTCATCGGGCAGATGCAAGTCACGGAAGTCAATTTTCCAAAGCAGCGAGTCCAGCTCTTGTTCGTATCGCCAGCCTCGGTACAGTGCCAATGCTGCCAAAGCGAGCAGAGCCAATGTGCCACCTGATGCACCAAGTGCCCACGCACCAACGTGACCTGTTTATTGAAATGCCATTACCTTCTGAATTCCCGTTCAATATTTTCATCAGCTTTTGGTATATTACGCAACATGAGCCTGTTTAGTATTTATAGCCTTAATGCAAAAGTACAGCAACTATTCATTTGGTACAACTGCTAATCATTTGCCTTGCTATATTGTAGATCCTGGTTCGATTCCGGCGTCACTACAACTCATCTGGCTAGTAACAACTTTCATCCAAGAGTAGAAATATAATATTCAGAGTATTTGGGCTTGAAATATTCACTACTTGACCTAGACAGAGTTAGAGACCATGGTTACAAGTAAAAAAGAACTAGAATAATATAGTAATTGTTATTTGAACTTGTTTTGTGTTTTTGTTAATTATATCTTGAGGTTTGTTTAATTATTATAAACTTTCATACTTTAGTTGGCGACTAGAAAGGGTATAAGGGTTATTAAAAGAAATATAAAGAAATTAACGTTTTTGCTATAGTAAAAAAATTCGTACATGTTTGCACATATATAAATAATTTTAAACGGAATTGTTGGAAAATCCGCAATCGCTCAATGTAACTAAAGTTGTTTTCAAGTCAATGGTCTCAATCAAAGACTTTGGATTGAAATACTGTAAGGAAAGTTTGCAATTCAAACTCAAGTTTATGAAGTTTAGCCAAGATAAGGTCTGGAACGGCCAAGGGACTTCTAGCAGTTTTGATTTATATCCATTGATCAATGATGAAAATAGGTTATGAATTTTAAGTAATCACTAAATACATTTTTAGTGCATACAAATGCAAACATGGAAATAAATATATGCCTAGAATTTGTTTACAATATAATGTTTGTAACATAATTTTTAGTTCAAATTGTAATATGTGGAATTGATGTTTAAAAAGTACATATTATAATGAGTTCATTAAACGCAAAAATAACTATTCGGTTCATTCATAAAAATGTTTTCTTGCTTCCTTTAACTGGATGTATATTGTTAGGCAATATAAAAAGCTTTATTGGCGAGACAAGTGAAAGCTTACGACCACTAGATTGAGACATTCCACCAAATTAATTGAATAATCTTATTATCTAACCGACGACGGCGGTTGTCTTGTGGATATTGAGTTACTAGATAAGACAGATAAATTGGTAACATAAGAATTACGTGTACGTGTACAAGGATTTTTAATTAGAAATTGAGACAGAACAGACTATAAAATTGTCTACATTTCTTTTTGGGATTTTGATGTGTTATATGAATCCAATGTTCGTATCTTTTCTTTAATTCGGTAATTTTATTTATGAAACACGATTTTTTTAGATGTCAATCCTATATCATAGCACCCGACGAAGATTCGCTAAAAAAGAACTGTGCGAAAGTGTATTAAAATGAGTTAAAAGAATGTGAAAAAAATTTACGTCCCCAACCTTAATATTCGTATCAATGAGGAACAGAAATCATAAATATATCAATTCAATTTTCTGTGGGACTTGGTAACACATATCTGTGATTTTTCCACAACGGAATGATATAAAGTAGGTTTTGCAGAGGAGTCCGAGGCATTAAATAGAAGGGGAACAAAGATCCGACGTCCGAGTAATCCAGCTTTTCCAACATATAAAAGGGATAATAGTGTGCACTTTGGGAAAAGAGGATTTTAGAGAAAATTGTTTTGTGTACGACTTACTATATATCTGAAAATAAAATTAGTAAAAGTAAAACTAAAACGAGCAGTAAAGCTATTTGTCATGATCGTCGCCATTAAAAACAAGATAGAGGCTAAATCGTTTATTTTGCTATTAACACCGGTACCGGAAAGAATAAATCTATATTGAGTATTAATTTAAACAGAAAACAGAAAGCTTTAACATATCGGTGAAAAAAATCGCTGGGGTATTTTATCTATTAAAATAATATCAACACTTAGATCGGTCGGCCAGCTTGAGTGTTAGCGTAGATGAAAATATGATAGCAGTTCTAATGTCTAGACGATGATGTTATATATGTCAAAACATATATATAATAGCGATATAGTTGCACATTGTATTCTCTATATAAAATTCTGTATATATATTATATTTGTCACGGTGTACAATTAAGTTATTTTTATTACGTATTCATATCTCTTAAGTCATACTGTTCATATGAAATATTATGTTTGAAATAGTTTCTCCAACAAAAAATAGTTCTTTAAACACTTTTGTTACAAAAAACATTTAGACTTTTTTAAGATAAGGATTATTACATTTATTCATGTTCAAAACTAATTTTTTTTTCCGTATTTGTCGAAAAAAGGTATTGTGTCGTGGTATGCCTGAAGCTATTATATTATACAGGTCATGAATCATCTCTAGCTAGACACAGGCCATTACATGTATATCGTTTAATTCGTGTTTTGCACGGCATTAAGAGCTAATTTGTTTTTACGTCGTTACCCCGTTACAATTTTCAGAAGTAATATTAAAAAAATAACATTCTAGTAATTGCTAAACTTTTACTTCTCTGTAAGCTCTAAAACGTTCTGTAAATATGTTTATCTTCTAGTTGAGATCAAAAGTTGCGAACTGCGCCGTACATTTTATAGTGTCGTAAACTCCATACGAACACAGATGACGCGTAAATCCTTATTTCAATTTAGAGCTTGTCAAGTTATGTTGTGCATGAACAATACAATAATTACGTAAAAAATTATCGAAAATCAGGTGTATTGTTTGTAATATTTTATGTTAACAAATAATAAATATTAAATATGGTTACATTGCCAGTTATGAGATAGAAACAGATTTCTTAGCTTTGTAAAGTTTCTTCATTTGCTCTGTTGCTTTAGTTCTAACAGTTAAAAGTAGTGATAATATCCATGTAAACGGAAATATCAAAATATTTGCTGTCAATACCTATATCAAAATAATACATTATTTTTTTTTTAAATATTTTTGTCTTTTAAACTTTCATCCATCATCATGACCTTACCTTACATAAGGGTTACTGTTTCAGAATGTAAACAGACTCTGAGTCCGTCTCTTGTATATTTTTATGTAAGTAACAATAAAGCCTTAAAATTATTAACGTTTGTTTAATGAGCAACAGAAATATTTATCTATCATTCCAATATTGAAGATTTTTTGGCTGAAGCGTTTTATAAAATCTTTGCATTTTATAGCAGACATCTCAAGTTATTTGAAAGTTAAATTGCGAATGAACAGCCCCTCTGATAATATATTTCAATATAAAATAAAAGTATGAGCTCGTTTTACGGTTAACCATAAAGAAAAAGTAGAGCTTGAAATGTTATCCGTGTGTTCTGTGTACGGAGTTAGGCGCCGCGGGAGTCGCGTGCGGGCGATGGCCTTACGACGCCCTTACGACCCCTTCCACTCGTCGTATACCAAGTTTGCGTTTAATGTCGACCTCTACCCTGCAAACTATTAGTTTTTTACCACAACAGCTAACAAAATGACGGACCTTAAGTAATGGACCGCATATATACCCATTAGTAAGAGAGCGAAGCCACTCAGTATCGCCCCGGGAGCATTTTACGCGTGTTAGTACTCCTAGGCCTCTATGTGTACATTAACATAACAATGTTGTACTCACTGACGCACTTTTCTCCCCTAAAGCCGCACGGCGGCTCGGAGAGCGGCACCCGACCGCCGGGCCACTTCATCTCCCGCATGAATCTCAATTCCTGTACATAGCGGTACGTATCGATGGAATTGTGCTATTTTGTAAAAAAAACATGTACAATTATAATAATTTGTGTCTATGTTACATCATTAATAATGCCTAAACAAATTTATTAACAAATTTCTGAGGACACACGACTATACAAATAAAATCAAATTCATTAAAATTTCTGTTAAAATGGTTATAATTTATTTTTGCATAAATATATGATCTAACTCAAATTTGCGTGCGTACAGAAACATTTCCTTCCGGCGAAGAATATTCCATTTGAAATTCTTAGAATTTTCGACGAAAGAATGTTGCCTTCCACTTGCATAGCTTCCTTTATTTAAAACTAATATAAATACCGATTCGTCGCGTTTTACATTATTTCACGTAAAAATACACTTGTTTTTCAATTCTAAGTTAAAGGCAACATTTACAGAAAAAATAATGCTAAACATGTTTTTCTATTTTAATAAATAATAATATAGTACTAATACAAATATTTAAATTATGAAATAGTGTTTACAGTTATTTCCAAACAGCGCGTCTATTCTTGGCATATAGTTGACAACTACAAGGCGAAGTAGTCCATGTGAAATATTTTCGAGTCGTGTTAAATTCAGGCCGAGAGCGGATTCGCCAAGCTATGTGCCATTAATGTCGGCTACACTGTATAAGCTATTTATACATTTTGTAAATATTTGCAACGGCTTGATCTGTTAAGAGGATAAACCCATTAAACGTCAGTATTTGACTATTCAATGCGTATACGTTAGTCTATATATAAAACTAATAGCATTTATCAATGTTATTACTTATGTTTAGTTATCTTATTTTTATAAGAACGTAATAAAGTAATAAAAATTATATCTTCGGTAACAAATATTCAAAAGTTGTATTTCGTTATTTACTTTACTATCTTTAACTAAATCCTTGAACCTGCACTCGGCCTGCTTTTTATAAGTAAATGATTTTTACTTTCTCTTTGTGTGGGAATATTGCTAGTCTCGACATTGGGAACATTCAGAGATATGGGATTTAGGTTTTGCGGCTGTCTATGGGTGGCAGTGATAACTTCCCGTCAGGTGAACTGTTTGCTCGTGAACCCACCCTTGCGTTACTATATTTTTTTGTTACAGAATTTTATAAATACATTACCGGTGCAGTTTTGTGCATGACAGCGAGTGGGTAGAGTCCAGGGGGGCGATCTGGATCCATAGACAGGAGAGTGTAATTTCCTTCTGCATCACCATTGTTATCCATATGCACCCAATACCTACACAGAAAGCGAAATAAAATTTACAACTTTTTAGAAAATTTTCTTATTTTTTTTATGTATTAACAAAAATTAAACATGTACGATACAAGAAGGAGTCGTGTTAATGTTTCAAAGTAAAATGAAATAGTGAATGCGAATGTATAAAGGATTGTCTGTCAGTTATAAAAGTTACAGACTAAAAGCCTGTCGTCTTACTCAAGTCAGAGCAGAATGTGATAACAACTAATGTAATTTGTTAAACATTAAACACCTAATATGATAAAATCAAATAAACCTTGCTCTCTCCTTTTTAAGTACAACAACAAACGTTATGTACTTACGTAATATATACTTTAGTTTCATACTAAAAATCCGAAATTAATATCTTGCCAACCCAATAATATTAAAATATTTTTCTATTTCCTTGTTTGCTTTTGATAAACGTACAGTACAAAATATTCTAAATATAGCCCATGATGTCATTAACTATTTCTTTGCGGAAATAACTCAGGCGAGTAAGTTGTCAAAATATGGGTACATGTACATGTTATGGTAATTACATGTACCATTTTAATAGACTTGTAAAAATCAGTGTCAAAACCGAATAAAGTTTGGATATTATATATAATAACAATTGTAGTCTTTATTTATTCGATGCTACAAAGAATTGTTGAAAGTTTACTGGCGGTAGGTCTGTTGCCGAAGACTGTCTAGGTAAATATTTTCTGCTAAGTCTCATTAACCTAGTAATTTCACTAACTACAAACCGGTACACAGTAATATTTACACACTATGTTTGGCGGTAGAAATAGGAACTGCAGTGGTACCTACCCAGAAGGTCTCCGGCAACAGATACACCACCGGTGAAAGTTACATTGTGCTTACATTATCTCTGTCAATATTTAATATTTTACTAGTTATGGCAGGTTTTATGAATAGTTGCAATAAAATCGATTAGCGTAATATTGTCAGGAGAAATAGTGTATGGAATACGGACAATGCCCGGAAGGCTACTTTTTTATAATTTGCATGCACGCTGCATTCCAATGAAGTGGCGACTGCGGAACAATGTCCAAAATGTACCCGTAGCACAGTTTTACCCGTACGCACCGGGCATGCACAATAACAGAAATATTATACAACTGAGAAAAGGCAATTACTATACTTCAGACAAGTAGCGTTTATAGTCGAAACCGTCCACGACATTTTCTTTTTATCACCTTTCCAAGCTTAGACAGTGACCCTGCTGTATCTTACGACATTAAAGCAACTTCATGGACAGCGTCATGGAAGGTCAATAAAAACATATATGTATACAACTGTAGAGTTATTCGCAGTTTTTTTTATTCTAGAAGCAATGTGGTTGTATTTATTCTACTACTGAAAGGCCTTTGCCACCATAAGCGCTACTACAGCGTCATCACTGTCCCGGTTTGAATGGTGTTGCATCTAGTGAACTTAAACGATGGGATGTAACGTCTTCAACTGATAAAAAAAACTGTAAATATCCCAACAGGCGCCACATATGGACATAATGTGAACACTTTGCTCATTTCGTTGCTTAGTTGAATAAAAAGTTTACTTCTCTAACGTTGTAAGAATATAACCGTTTTATTCACACAAAAACTAAAACCCTGTCGATATATTGAGTTAGTGTTGTAATATACGAGAAGATTATGAAGTAAACAAACAGAGATTTAATTAAAATTTTACCAATTTTCATATTTCTGAACTCTACCATTGACAAAAAATAGAGTTCCTAAACGTTTCACACGTTGTTACAGCTAAAGAATTGTTGAAGAGTTTCAAAAAAATATGAATAGTGTTATGGTAGTAGTGACGTGGTAATTACCAGAAATTTTGATTTTATTATA
>DWHU01000257.1:0-22926 GCA_018247975.1 Parides photinus
TAAACTTGCAAGATGGCTATTTGATTTATTAACTTAAGTGAAGTATACTTTCATTATCTACAACGCTTTCGATTATAAGTACGTCCCTGACACCGACACTTAAGGAAGTGATTTTTTTTACGGAACCGAAATCCTTTCCTAGAAATTCTTTATATGGCATAACAACGTTTGCTCGATCAGCAAGTAACTTAATAAGAATTAGTTTATTGGACGTAGATGTATCATTAGGTAGAAAGATAACGAAGTGGAGATCGAACAATGTTAAAGGCAGTATCGGACGATCGCCCGCCAGGTGAACCGTGGACTTGGTCAATGGCAGGAAATCGATTGAGGAGGACTACGTACAGCAATAAACAACAATAAGCTGAAACGATGAAGATGATGATATGCCTTTATTGGATAAAAACATAAAAAAAATGTGTGGATACAAACCAATTTAAGTATTTTCATAAATATTTCTTTTTGTTACGAAATGACCGAAATATTTACGCTAATGAACTTGAATAAAAACACATATTAAATCATATGTAGTAGTGAATCACAGTATCTGTAGTAATTCGTTACAGTAGCTCTTTTATTATCCAGCCATTATTATTGCGGTGTTTCCGCTGGATATTGTGCATGGGCTACATTTATTTAACAGTTGGACGGTACGTAACACGATACCTTGCACCCGCCCTGCTCTTACACTTTCCGCTTTATTTGACAGGGAAACCTTTTTTTTTTCTTCGAAGGCTTTATTTTCATTTTATAAAGAAGCCACACAACTGACCAACGTACTAGGGGTGCAATCAAAATTAACGCAGAATACTGGTACTATTGTAATATTACTAGCTAAGCATTGAATTTCTGTATAATAGAACATATAACATGTTTTAGAAAATTCCGTTTTTTTCTTTACCAATTTTTTGTTACACAGTATGTCATAGAATATATTTTCTAAACATAGTAAATTTCCACGAAATCGTTTATGAATCTATTTTATATTATTTAACTGCTGCGAATACTGTCTATAAAAAATAAATGTTACAAAATCGATATCAATAAGAAATATTATTAATGGGTATGCTCGTAATCAAACTTTTATTAATGGATGATTTTTTTACGCTATAAAAAGTTAAAAATTAACTGTAATAACTACGAAAAAAAGTATAATATTATTATACAGTTTCATTTGAGAAGCATGGACACATGGTAGCTAAAAACCTCAATTGATAATATTTATTAAATTTTAGTTTAAACAAATATACGATCGTTATTGCTGTACTAAACGCTACGAAGAACTTTCACGGGGAATGAGGAAATTAATGAAACGCCGTACAATTTTAGCAACTAGCTTTTGTTAGCGCTATTACTCATATTCAATGAATGCTAATTGTTGGGATCTGATTTACAATGCGTTAATAGTGGGGCTCGGTGTCCGTTAATAGCAGCTGTATTTTCTATTACATACGTATAAGTAATTGTATGTTCAAGTGTAAATAAACATTAAAACAAGGCTATCACTTAAGAAAAAAATAATTCTTAAAGGCACACAGAAATCGATACTGTTGAATAAGTAGAGAAATAAAATTTAAATAGTCTCTATAATTAGTAATAAACATATGATATCGAACAAAATATGTATACATAAATATTATATAATAGTCCGAAGTCTAAGTACAACATTTTGTTGCCTACTAATATTACTGTATATAAAAAGATATAAATTTTTTGGAAACCAGTTCCACAAACAAAACCCTTTAATTGGATTATTTATACGTTCTCCCCTACAGAACTTTTTTCAACGAGCTTAACAACTTTTACAACTGGTATAGATAGATATCTATTTAGATAAAACGTTTATTTGACCACGCAGCATAAATATAAGCAAACACACATACAGTACAACGAATACAACATTATAAACTTATATTTTATTATATTTTATTATAAACCAACCCAATATAGGTATGAACCAACTTGAACAAAAAAGTAAGCATTCCGTAATCACATGTAGTAAATTATTAAAATAAATTATTGATACTGACCGTCGACTTAATCTGAAATAAACACGACGGTAACGCATTGAACTTAAAATCTTTGGTTAAAATTTAAATTTGGTTAACCCCATACATTTTTTTCTGTTTCTTTATTATGTAATAATCTATAACTTTTTTGACCACGACCACTCTGTCAAGAGTGAAGCGACTTAGAAGAAGATAACTTTTTTTGTATTTCCTAATTTTTGGGACATAATACAACTTTAATGATTTATTTTTTGTTATGGTAAACAAGTGCTGAGACCATTATTAATTGCTCTAACACAAATTTATTTAAAATTGTATTTCAAGCCATAGTATATTACAACCTGTAGAAATAACATTAAAAAGTTAAAATTATATAAGTGGCATTATAAATTTTTGATGCGTTACGTCAGCATCGTCTGCAGATTAGTTGACACAGAAAGTGATACCTTTTATTATGTAACTATGGTCGACGCCAGGTTATTTTCAAAGTGAAAAGTGAATAAGTTGGCTGGTTTATATTATAATTAAACATGAATATCCGTTGTTGATTTTTTAATTATGTTTATTATTTACTATAACTATGACAAATCGTGTAATGAATCAAATATTGAAAAAACCTATAATAGTCAGCATAGTCAATATTGTAACAATGCAAGCCCTACAATCCCTAAGCCGGTTGGTGGTTCAACGGCACTCGTGCATAATGTAGGAACGTACAACTCGACCGGTCTTAGGAATCCAAAAGAGAATAAAACGGACTCCCGCGAAACTATAGACGCAGTAATTGATATAGCTTTTCGTATTACAAAATCTTTAAGTATGCACATTGAAAATTGCCCACAGCGTAATTAAACATATTGAAATCCAGTTTATATCCTGTTTGTTGCATTAAACAACAAAAAACGTTAAAATCTTGCTACATTCTTATCAATTTATGCGCTATTTGACTAATAAATTGACTTCTGACTGCCGCAAAATTGACTACACATATTTAAATCCATCATTAACATTTATTTTAATGTTATAGTTGGTGCTAAAAACTTACTAAACTCTTGGATCAAAATCCGAAGCGAACAAGTGTGTATGACTATGTCTTCGGTTTTCATTCTAATAAAAAAAATCAAAAATTGTGTATTATGTATGAAAGTAAAATTGTTTTAAATGTAAAGAAGCTATGCGTGTTCAGTGTAAAAAAATATCAAAAAAAGCAAGCATCCGCAAGACAGTGACAGATTGCGAGCTTATGGTGCATACAAAATCTCCTTTTATCGCATCTACTCATATTACACACAAACAAACATAAAATAAATCACCTCAGAAATGTATCAAAACAAATGTAATAATTGTATTTCGACTCATGTTAAATCAAAACGTGAAACAAATTTTTAGACATTTTACGAATACTGGCGGTCAACGTGTTAATCTACATAAAAAATAATAAACATGAAAGTAGCTGCTAATTAAAACTAAGTACAAAATATATCTTGTTTAATCATAATTCCCTTTAGGAATGTTTTAATCAAACAAAAATAACTGGAGCAAATTTAAGAGAAAAGAGAAATGCTTTCATAGTTTAGGAGGCTGCCAAAGAAAATCCTTAAAAATAAATTGAGCGGGCAAACGGTGTTGGGAGGGAAATGTACTAACTCGTACTGTTATTATCTTCATTTTATTAAGAAAAAGGCGAAACCGTTTAAGATAAAAATCATTTTGGCAGGAAGAAACAAAACGCAAATTGAAAATGTTAAGAAAGTTATATTCTTTTTTCTTTTCAATTAAACCTTAAAATTAAATAAGCTTTGTGTGGTAACTTGGAAACATTGTTATTATTTAAGAGTACCACAGAAACGTTTACTTCAGTCGCTTAATGCAAGCGTACAAACATTACTCTTTCAATTTATAGGATTCTTTTTGCTGGAGAAATTAATAAAGTAATGATTAAGAAGAAAACACAATCTAACTACGAGAAATATAACATTATTTTCGTTAGTTAATTATATATACTGAAGAAATCGATGACGAAAATTTTTCTGAAACATAAAAAAGCTTTCGGGACCTATAATTTCCGATGTCCTTTGTTAATAGGGCCCGTGTTTCAGCAGGGACGAGCACTGGAGCGAGCAACACGAACACGAGTAAAAATAGAAATTAATCGATCCTATACCATTCGTGTCACTTGCTCGCAACCTCATCAGGAGCCGCTTAACGGGTACTTCGTTTTTTTTCAACCCACTAAGATGGTCACAGCACCGTTTTAAACATCTTGTTGTATAGGATCTTTGCAGGTAGAAACTGTTTAAAATTAACGCAAACGATTCATCAAAAATTTGTCGAGAACACGATTCATGTAGCATATCTAATCTTAAGAAGATACACTACTTCTGGGGCTCTGCCCAGACCCCACCGCCAGTGGCCATCCGGAATCCCTGGGATCTCCCATCGTTCGCTTAGTGAGCAATAAGAGTCCCCACCTTTAAAGCCCACGAGCCCAAAAACCCCTTTTTAATCGCCTTCTTCGACAAACAGTGCCTATCTTAGTCCAATTCTTACCAGCCCGAGACTACGGGACTGTGATATCAGAAACCTACCACAATTATTGTCCTATAACTTTCTCCGTGTAGTAAGTAATAAAATCTGGATTACTTATATGGTTGTAAAATTTAGTATTCAGCAAATGTATACAATTAATTGTACATGTTAAATCAAGATGAAGAGAATGAATCACTTTGTTCTACGATAAAAAAATTTCGTTCGTTTGTGGAGTGTTAATTAAAGACTTATTGGAAGCACTTATAACAATGATTGGAAGCAAATAAAACCTTGTGACTCACCACACTCAGTTTACTAAGTTTTAATTTCAGGGTCTAAGGCAAGTCTTCTTCGTTGTTCTTCTACCTCTAGCTATTTAACCCTCATTACAATTATTTCGTTTTTTGTTTGTTATAGGAATGTAATACCTTCGAACTTAGTATGACTAATACATTTCATTATGTGAACGCATTCGTCACAAGTGCTTCAAAACTATTACATCTGTGGTTATTTATAAAAAATATTTTTGTATAAAAAGATAATAACAATTGTATAAGACTTTTTACAATGTTTATAATTATAATTTTAAATATACAAGCGGGATACTCATGACTATTTTGTGCGTTTATTTAAAAAAATTTAGTAGTGGAATGTGTACCAAAAACATCAAGAGTTTTAAAAATTTAACTATTATTTCTTATTCCTGAATTGATATATTTATGACACATTTACAATTTACGCGTGAATTCAATTATTACTGCTCGTATGGTAGAACGTGTGAAAGTTTTAGGGGATTAAGAACTTGAGGCAGTTAAAGATTTAATGCGCAGTAAGAATTCAGAAAACATGTAAAATTTCCAAGTTTCCGCACACGAGGCGATGATTTGAACGTCGTTAATTTGTTTACTTATTACACAATAATTACGAATTGTATTAAACTTAAGTAACGAATATTCAAGTTATGATATCAAAGAAAGTCTTGTAAAATAGCAATGAAATGTTTTAATTTTTAAAGCAAATTATTAATGTTGTGTAATAGAACGCTCAGTAAAATACAAAAATGGCAGCCAAACTTGGTAAATATACAACATTACGTTCCTGTTCAAGAATTTTATTGGAATTGTATAAACTGGTAATGTTCTCCAACAATAACAAATAGGACGCCCGGTTCCTGGCTTAGATATTATCTGAATTGTACCATACATGTTGCCAAGATGTTAACGTGCCTACTGCATAGTGATAAATTCAATACAGTTATAAAACTGTTACGTAAAGCGTGTATCGATAGCGTATTCTTCCATATTTAATTTCTGTAAACATATAATAAAATTTAAACTAGCCTTTTTATCGTTAAAACCATCAATTAAAAAATCTGATAGACTGCGTTAGATACAAGACTTTTTATATCAACAGCAATTTTGCGGAAAACGACTTGTCAGTTTAAAAATTTTAAAGAATTAATTCACCCACATTTTAAACTTTTGTAAAATTGATGAGTATAAAACTTTAAAATGTATTAAGCGTATAACATAAAGACGAGGTTATAGATGCGTCTATATTTTCTGATTAGATTATAATTTACTGAAAACCTTGGTGATTGTTTTAAAAATATTAACGAAAGTCGTTCCATTCACTACACATTACTTATTTTTATATTTGCATGAAACAGGAAGGTGAAAGTGGAATTCGTCTATTGATTCGGACACCTTAAATAATAGAGAAGGGGATGTTCATTTACGGCAACCGGTATTCCAGATTATTTCAGAAATATCATGTCGACTTCCGTAACCCGTCGCCAGGGAATTGTAACGATACCTTTGTGCTATCTTTCTCTCTGTTATATCTCTGTTATTGTAAATTTTCATAACATCGATCCTCAATCCATTATTAGTTTTACTATTTTAGAAATTTTATTAATAATGAGTGAAGTTATTCAGAAACCATTTTTGAATAACAAGACCACAGCACCTTCCTTATCGAATATGTTTGTAGCTATGACGGACGTATATATGTACATATAGATATAAAGAGATATGTAGGAGGAAACATAACATGTAATAAGTAAAATACAGCAAAAAAATTATAAATATTGTTAAGTTGCTAAGACTAACTAGAAAGGACGCCTTTGTTGTTGAAAGTATGTATTAACCTCTGTAAAGTTTTACAAAAAATAATAACACATCGTACCTGCATAAAAATACTCTAGTTGTCGATGAAATTTTTGGCACTATTTCGCTTATAAATTTGCTTCGAGCCTAAAAATAGTAATTGAATTATTTTCATCGTTGTCTCTTATTTCACACTTTAAACTTTGGCTAAATAGGAAAGACTACTCAGTCTTAATAAACAATAAAGAATGTAATAATCAATTAATGAGTAATAAGTCTTAACAAGACCTCCTGTCGCACAAGCAAGTTAATCATAATTAAGATGACCATATGAGAAAGTGGCAGTCGCGGTTGTGATTCTTAATTACACCCTACTTTATACGTGCAAGTACTATTTACATTATACGTTATAAAAATTTTATCACTTAGCTTTCCATTTGTAAATGCGAAAGAGTAAAAGTTAATATAATATCAAAATTCTTAAAAAAAATATTTGTTAATTTCTGCAAATCATTTTTGATTACACTTAATTTTTAATAGCCGTATAAATTTTAATAATCCTTTTTGAAGTCCTATTGTTATTTAATCATTACACTAAGCCTATGCTGCTAAAGACAACATCTCAATAATTCAATGTTTATTCCTATCATATTCGGTATTAATTAATTTAATACATTTTAACCGTAAAGGTACTTTTAATGTTACTTAAAATATAATTTCTCATGGTTATTTTCGTGGTCAACTTCATAAAAAATTCTGAATAGATTTCGGATAAGTCATTTCCCAAAAATAAACAAAATCTCTTACTTGAACAAATATTAAAAACGCGACAAAGAATAACCCTAAAGTTGTTTTCTAGGATGAAAGTGAAGCTTGATGTGCAGCAAAGCCTCGTCCGTATTTACTCAGACCGCCAACACGTTTTAATATTAATAACTCCATACTGAGCTGCTAGCAGCTGCTTCCAGCTAGAGACGTGTTGCGAGCTACCGGCAGCTTTTGTGACGGTGTTTGTCGCCGCCATATCCTGACTACACTTTTGCTTCTTAAGAAACAACTTCTATACAAACTTTTAGGATTATGCTAAGACATATTACACACGTTATTATTTTTCATTGTACTTACATTCTCGATACTATACTAAATATCTTAACCTAAAAATTGCATCCGTATTTTTTTTACATCGACGATCGTGAGCGGTAAATATTTATTATAAACCATGTATTCATCTCATAAATTAAAAAACTATGTTTTCATAAGTAATTAACTAATTCATGTTCTGGGTATATTTTTCCCATACAAAATAAGGAAAACGTGTGAAATTGGCGGTAGATCGCTGTTGCCAGAGGCCATCCGGTATGTGCAGCCGCAGCCCCTCCTTCTGCCACTAAACGTTACTGTGTTCCGGTTTGAAGGGCGCTATAAGTAATGCAATTACTGAGGTAACGACACTAAATATTTGATATCTCAAGCACAGGCACAGTGTAGTGTTGTGTTTATCACCATAACCGGCGACATGTGCTATGGGTACGCATGTCACATACCACACAGCAGGTGGACGTTCAGCGCCTTTCGTCGCTTCATTGAAATATAATAAAGAAAAAACTAAAAATGAAAAGTTTAAACAGATCGCTACAGATAAAAAAACAGGTCAAAAATAAAAAAAATTATGACTTGTCCGTGATTGCTATATGGAATATTATTAATACATCCTATTTTAAAAATAATGGCAGTGATCGATATAGGGTCTTTAGTTATTGTTAATATCTGTTTTTAACTATTTTTAATACGTATAGTCCTTGTGACTTACAAAACATCTCATGGACCTGCCTGTACAGGATGTATTCGGAATGCGCCTCGAGTACTTTACGTGCGTGCTCGTGAATGCATTTCTGTAAGGCTTGTGCTCGAGTCCTCGAACACTGAAAGAGTTGTTCACTCATAAAGTCGTCTCATATTTTACCAGACCGGCACTAAATGTGTTGGCGAATAAATTATGTGCCTACAATTGATTTTTAAATGTAATTAAAATGTTTACCTTTTTTGAAAAATAATAAAATTAATGTAAGGAAAAACCAACAACTTTCTTACAGAGAATTCTGTCGTGCAACGTTTTTTTTTATTTAATTACGTTTATATGATATTTTGTCTACTTAATTACATAATGGTAATTATTCCTCGTCTGATACTTATAAACAGTTGTACCAACATTTCTGATTTAAGCCGGTACTTAGCTCATACTTAAGATTAATAAGCATGACCTTAAATTTATGCCTTTAAATGTTTTCTTGTCATTTTCAACGTACAAAGATTAAAATAAATAAGATATAATATTTGTTAATATTAGATCATGATGAATAAGAGCAAGAATTCTATATAAGGAATAAAAACGTTGCGTTTTGCACACAAATGCCTTTAAGTATTCAATTCTGATATCATGTCAATTTGCGTTCCGATTCGCGTCGTTGAGAGTACATTATGTTGAAGGTTATGAAACTATAAAAAATATTCAATTAAGTATTATTTTAATAACAATACAGTTTTAATTTTTTTTATTTTGTACTGTAAAAAACTTTTGCTTCGCTGTGTAACATTGGTACCAAAGAACAAGCAATAAGTATGCATGAGCGAATAGAGACGTTAAACAGTGCTGCATATTTTAGATCCACTTAAAGTTAGTTAACTTCATCAAAGTGCTTGATTGTCTTCTGCCCTTATTTTCTATGTAAAGGTCCATTCCATGAATATGAATTTCGTCATTGACTAGACACTTACATTTCATGTATAATAGTTAATGCCTATTTTAAGTTTTCAGTTAACATGCTATGGAAATATATAGTAAGAGCTACACATGAACGCTAGTTATTAAAACTAATGTGCAGTTCACGTGTTGTACAGGGGCGAGTTACACAGGAAGTGTACAGAAAAATTTACAGCCTTATAAAATAAATGTTAAAACGTTATACTACTTTGAATTGTAAATAACACATTTTATAGTTAATAAATATAAAGAACGAATTATATGTAAAAATAATATAAACATCACTGGTAAGTAGGTAGGTCCTACCGGACCTCCAGTTCCTGCCGTCAGTGGTGTGCAAACATTACTGTATACGGGTTTGACGGACGTTACGAACGGGACGAAAAGTTACTGGGGTAACGAAACAACATTCTGTCGCAATGCAACGAAAATAATGTAGTGTTGTAGATACCTGCCTAACTAGTGCCGCGTTGTCATCGGCAAGTATCATTTACCATCAGTTTAACGTCTTGAGAGTACCAGCAGTGGAAAATAAAGTGAGCTGTTTATTAAGTAAAAAATAAACAATCATGGTTTTTTTTCCAAATTCACTTAAGACCCTACAATATCTATAATTATAAGAGACAACATGGTTGTAAATATAATAAACGGATGTTCCTAAGTACTTTTTATATAAGAAATTGTTTCGATTTGCATACATTAATGTTGATTCACTTCATGTGTGGGGAAATTCTCGATATTGTTTTATAAAAAATCGTTTCATTGTAAACTTTAGATAAATATAAAAATTCTTTGTGTATAGTACATAGACATTAATTATAATTAATGCAAACATTTAAGACAAATGGTAATGAGAATTTCAATAACATTTGTAAATACTGAACTCTTGCATCTGAATTACGCCAAAATAATTTATAAAGTTACATTTAAATGAACCAAATTATCCAAACTATAGCTGACATGTAAGAATAAGTTTTGTACTATATATAAATTATATTTAACTATGCTAGTACGTATATAACAAACACACATATTTACCTGTAGAGTCTGCAGCAGTAGCCAATTGAAGAAAACAATACATGAGTAACAAATGTCCATGAATTCTCTTTGAATACATTTTGAATAGCCGTTCCAACTCTTCCATTACACATAAAAGTATTTATGTACAACTTAAATACACAGCGATTACTTTCTTCGAACTTGTTTTCTTACAAAAATATTTATTTTTCCCATAGAGCCATATAGAAAAATGCATTTTTAGAGTGGTTGCTAGGATGTTATTTCTCACAACATAATAACACCTGTGGGATTAGCGCGATTCCAAACTGCACGAAGTAGTAAAAGTTCACTCAACTTTAAGAGCCCTATAAAGAACTTTTAAACAGCGCATGTTTTAAAATTTCTTCTGTTTCAATCATACTACACCTTTTCTGTCTTGATAAAACTTACACTCTCACTTATTTTATGGATACACAAACTTTGAAAGTTTTACTAACTTATTTCACGATCACTTATTACATTCGAAGGACGTGAACAAGACGCGCGCGTACCACTCGTCATGTACAGCAACAGACGCACACAACTAAACAAAAGGATCTCCGATGTCATTCTCCGGTTCATTCTTTTTCTATTCCATTCACATCCATCGTATTTTCAATTATTCGGAACAGATTGAATAACCTAGATTAAAGAAAAAATGAATTAACTTCTTCAATTATGATGTTATTAATTGTTTTTGTAAAAATTATAAATTGTATCAATAAAATTTTGATCTAAAAGTGATACCAGCTAAAAAAATTATAAAACGTAAATTCAGTTTAGACACTTTTTAAAAAAAAAATTACTAATTTAACCGTAACAATTAATTTCTTGTTTTTATCTGAACCAAATATTATTAATATTTTTTAGTAAATGTACTAAGTTGTTTATACTTCAAACAATGTAGATATTCGTTCAATCATGCAATAAATGTTATTAACAATGAAAATCGTGTGAATCGCATCTCTGTATTTATGAAGTAAGCTAGTTGTTGTTATCAAGTAATATTGTACAAATTATTGAATTATTAATATTGTAATGCCATTTGTATACAAACAAGTTTAAGAACTTTGTTAACTCTCATAAATGTACTTTATTTTGCACTATGTGCTGATGAGATACGAGTTTTTTTTGCCACTAGGTATTTGCGAGGTAAAACATTTTAAAAGATACTTAGATAACTCTTTTCGACAACGTCTGTACTGAAATGCCTTTAGATATGTAAAATTTTGTCTAGTAAACAGACAATTAAAATTATAATGTAGCAGTAAAATTTAAGTTTGTTGTACTTTCTTTAAATGAGAATTTATTTCAATGACTTCGAATAATTATTGCATGCATCGATGTATATTAAACAATTTTAGACATCACTAACTTATGTGTTACAACACTGTTCGCTCTGAAATCTTTCTTTTTCTTTTGGACTAGCCTGTCAGTACTGAACGTTGAGGCGGGTTTTCAATCCTAGGTAATCAAAGGAATTACCGTATATACAATCATATAATGAAATAATAATTTATCGTAATTCCATGAAAAGATTGTTTGATACATTATTTTCGTAATAAATGTTAAAACTTCACTCCTTATCCATTAAATTGTTTAGATGTTTTGACATTTCTGCCGTGCGTTGGTGAAGTGTTTTAAACAAATTTGTTTCTAAATTTCAGCCATGGTGCGTATGAATGTATTAAGTGATGCCTTAAAATCAATTCACAATGCCGAGAAAAGAGGCAAACGGCAAGTTCTTATACGGCCTTGCTCTAAAGTTATTGTCAAATTCCTTACTGTGATGATGAAGCACGGTTACATCGGCGAATTCGAGATAGTGGATGATCACAGAGCGGGCAAAATAGTTGTAAACCTTTCAGGCAGACTGAACAAATGTGGGGTTATTTCTCCCCGTTTTGATGTTCCCATAAACGACATAGAAAGGTGGACTAATTTGCTTCCATCCCGACAGTTTGGGTAAGTATTTTCCATATTAGTTATTGATATTACATTTGGCTTAGTTTTTTTTGCAATAAAAGTATTTTCATTATTAGATCAAGGAATAAATAGCTTCATTGTCGTGAAATTAAAATGTTTTAATTTTTATTACTTCTGAATAAAAATATTGTGGTTTTTCGTTGTTATAACTTAAAAGTAGTGATTATAATGTACTATACTTTCAGACAAATTGTTGGAATTAAAGTGTAATCAACTTTGTTTAAAACATAATGCATGCTGTATATGTGTATGCAAGTGTATTATACTAGTAATTTATATAATTGTTATATATAAGAAATGGTATTATTACAAATAATTTAAATATTATCTAAAATTATGTTTGTTGCTAACAATTGTCCATGAATTTAGAAATGCCAACTTCCTACTCATTAAGTTAAAAGAAATAAAATTTGTTTTTAAATAGGTTAGAAATTTTACTGACATCATAAAACTACATATTTTATCAAGTTATAAAACAAAGTTTAGTGTTTTTTAATTCTTTTTGTAGTCTAATTTCAAAACTGATTATCGCACAATCACCGCGGATCGCCAATAGCTCTTGTTGGTTGTCATCTGAAGTGTTGTGCAAAAATAAATGTAATGATACAAATTGATGTTACCTTTTTACATAGGTGGTGTTGTTTGTGTCTTTCCAAACATTGCATTTCTATATAGAAAGTTAAATTCCTCAGACAATTTTATGGTTTTTGACTCATTTATTTAATATACAAGTATTATGCAAAAAAAATATTATTAACATATTGTTTCATAATTTTCAGATACCTTGTCCTTACTACAAGTGGTGGCATAATGGACCACGAAGAAGCAAGAAGGAAACATCTCGGAGGAAAGATTTTAGGTTTCTTTTTCTAAAATTAACACAATACATATGAAAAAGTAATTTTTGTTTTATTTAATTTTACTTTATAGTAAGTAAATACAGCTTACACCGTCTAAATCGTAATAATCATTTTACTTTGCTTCGTAATTTCAGAGATTAATATACTAAGTTTGTTAACTTAGCACATATAGTTGTATTTCTGAAAAGAATTTTATCCACTGGTTTTAATGTTTAGTTCTCTTGTCTAAATGTGATACTAAATTACCTAAATGTAAAAGGGAAAACAAAATAGTATACATTGATCTATAAATTAAAAGAAGTGCAGTGCAAATAATTGAAAAGTATTTTATTGAAAATCTACTTTCATAATTCTTTTAACTTAATGCAGATATAACTATATGATTTATTAGAATGTAATCATTTATATAAACAGTTATTTTGGTATAACTTGATTAATTGGGGAGTAAATTTTTCTTTGAATGTAAAATTTTTATAAATACTTTCAAATCGTGGTTTACATTTTAACATACATGATTTGTGTGGCATTATGCCTTATTTAAAAAAAAAAAACAAAATCCTTATGACAAAATAGAAATGCTTGGTGGTAAAGAATGCTAGCTTAGATTTTGTTAGTGCATCTACATCCTTTGGAACAGTAATGTAGTTCAATAAACATACTACAATCAGGGTTTCATTTGTGTTGTTTTACATGACCCTGGATTCAAGAATATTAAGGGAAAAATTTTGCTGAGTCAAGTAATGAAGGCACAAATTTAGTTATTGTAAGAGTTAAAAACACAGAACCTGGTAGTACTTTGTAAAATAAAATAATACCTTTTCTTTGGAGTGACTGGTTGGAAGAAAAATATGGCCTTTTAAAATTATATGCTCTCTTTGTGTTTTATTTATTAAATTATTAATGTATGATATCAATATAATAGAAACACCATTACTTAGAGGCGTGTGATATAGTTTTTATGCATTATCTATGTACTATTGTTGATCAATAAGTAGGTAGTATTCATGTTACCGTGCTACCATAGAAATACTGTTATAAACCTAGTTTAAGTAATGCTTGAACTAACTGTTAGTATTGTAACTATTCAATTGCATTCTCGTGTATTTATTACCTTTACGATAGAAAAAGGGGTCTTCAAGAAAACTAGCACAATCTATGAAAAATCATTTGCGTTAAATTTTATAATTAAGCTCTTAGCAAATGTTGTGTTGTGAGTTGCTAATTCAGTAGATAATTTTATCTCTAAGTACCATTTAAAAAGTTTATGTTGAAGTGATAAGTTTATGAAATCAAACAAAATAAGTTTAGCCCTTTAATACCTTAGACCTTAATCACTTTAGACACATTTTATTCGTGATTTTTCTAATAACAATAATATTCTGAAATGTTGCAGTGCAAGTAATTTATTTTCCGTTACTTTTTTTTTTTATATTTCTCTGCCTTCGCCGACGTAGTATTTAAGTGTCAGTACCATATGTACAAACTTTTTTCAATATTTAATTTCTGAACAAAATGTATACACATAACATTTCTTTAAGAGATAGTTGGGGCTTAATATGAAAATGCGTTCATCGACAATATTAGAATTATTCTTGAATATGACTTCATAGATTATGCCATCTCTAACGAAAGATGGAGCTGTATATGTACTTGGTTACATATTTGATAAGTGTTGGTTTGTTAAACATTCGCTGCGTCTAGAGTTATTATAAGTTAAGGTCAGGAATTTGAAAACTTTAAATTACGATTAACTAACAAATCGATGTCGTAAGTACTACGTTTTTGATTGCTTGATTAATAGAAAACATTTTAAGAATAATACAGAGATGCGCGAAAATTTGTATAATAATTTTATATTATTGTATATTAAGTTTATTCACTTTTAAGGTATAACTAAAGTGTGTATCTTAATTACAAAATAACTGTTGTTAATGCCAAAAAGTCATAGAAGCCGTGATACCTTATTTGTAAAGCTACTAAGTAAGCACTGTTTCTTGTCGTGGATTCGATTTCTTTTGAGCTTGGGTATCCGGCGAAGGAAAACATCTAGAAATAACTGACATATACGAAAAACTACAAACAGTTTTTATCAACATGTGGTAACGTGCATTTACCCAGTGTAACGAATGAACGGCCTTGAATATTCCCCTCTAGAGAAGGGACCTTATTTCAGTAGTAGTTGCATTCAAGAGAATTATATTTTGTCATAACAAAAATACAGATGAAACTTAGCGGTGGTGTCAAATTATGTAAATTAATATTAAACATTAGCCTTTGGATAAAGCATTTAAAAAAAATCCTTAATGTAAGAAAATGTTATTTTAATTTCTACGAGGTAATTAATTAGGATAATCACATTGCATTAATTAATGTAAATTCGATTGTTTTAACAGTCGCTTCTCTAATGTGACGAATGGTTGTCTAAAATAAAATTCCGTCACCGGGCGTCGTCAACTAGCGTTCGTTTGTGGTGCGGTGCGACGGAGTCGGTCCCGGCTACCATTCTCATTCCGCACTAGGCCACTCGCTAGTCACTCGCCGCTCGAACAGTACGACTCTCACTGCCGGACAAAAATGTATTACGGGTATTCAGTGCTATAAGTTTCCGTGTGACAAGTGTTCGTGTATAACACTCAAGACATTTAGTTTATTACATCGTCGAGTATATAGAGTTTGAGGATGATGGCTCCCGAGACCGTGGTAACCGTGGACCCCAACAAGCCTTCCCCGCAGCAAGCCCCTCCGCAGCAGCAGCGAGGCGGACCGCTCGATTGGATCAAAATTAACATAGATTATTTTAAAACACCACCGGGATTGCTAAAAATCATTCAATTGGTATGAACTATTTATGATTTTTTTTTTAATTTTGATTCTCGTATCATTGAACCTTTGTTAATTATGAAACATGTAACATCTCGTTATTTTGAGGAGTATAAATTAATGTAAAGTCGATTTAGCAGAACTAATTTTAAAAAAAATATTATTATTACAGTAAATATATATTTTTACGTATTTACACAAAGTATTGCGTATTGCGTAGTTTTAACTGGTGGTAGGTCTCCGTCGCCGGGGACGTCTAGGTAGGTACCACCGCAGCTTCTATTTCTGCCGCGAAACAGTAGATTGCAAACATTACTGTGTTCCGGTTTGAAGGGCGTGGTAGCTAGTGAAATTACAGGGTAATGAAACTCTGGGCGACGAGTAGCGAAAATGGTGCTGTGTATGGGCAGGAATTTAATTTACCACGTGCTGCACGCCTTATCGCGTAGTTGAATGGAAAAAGTGCATACTTTAGTTATTTATTCTGTTAGGCACTTCGCTTATTGTTGTAAAAACCTTTTTATCCCAACGCAGGACAGTAGGTATATGTATAAAAAAAAAGCGGATGACTATGTCTCCAACATATCTTATTGAACCTACGCAAATACGTGAACTACCTTGGTCTTATTATCTTAAAACATGCGCTTACGACAACTAAGTAAATCTGTTACGACTTTGTTGATAGTTAATAGTTTCATACGAAGCTTTTATAATGAAGATGAAATTTATTAAACATTTAATCTTGTCTAAGGTTAATAATTTTTGATTAACCTCACAAATTTAATTTTGTCTTATTGGTTGGTTTAGATAAATAATTTGGATGTTGTAAATAACTAGACAATTTAGTCTATTAGTGTTAAGTATTTTGACTATTAGTGCCACCTTTACATACTTACCTATACATACCAAATATCTATCTATCTGCTCGTCGTAGCCAGATATGTTGCATTATATGTGTTTTGTCGCCCACCAAATTAAGTAGGAGGTAAAATTTCGGCAATGAACGGCTTCGTTATAATATAATTCAAATTTATTAATACTTGTTGTTTATATGGACATCGATTTTTTCTTTTTGAAGTGTGCAATAATTGTAATTCCAAAGAAATACATGCCATGAAAACATTTTTTTCTGTACCACCTATTTGTATGTATATATTGGTGTGTGAATCATTGACATATCAAATAAAACTGTACGACCTTGGAAGTGTTTGACACGAGATAACTAAGTAGATTATTCGGATATTTTCGATATTAGGTACGTACAGTCAAAACACAAACAAAATTAAACACTCAAAATACAGCGTGATTTGTAATAAGTGTAAAAATGTTAAACCGATGAATGTTTTAATTTTGGGTAATTTTTGTTTCAAAATGTAAAAATAAATTAGCTGTTTCCTATCTCAAAATTACAGTTATTTCAAAGTTTCTTACCATAACCTTCAATAATTTTTCAGGTCAATAATTGTACGAATTCGTACGTGTCTTGCGGAAATGTCGCGAAGAACGCTTTGTGTGTATTCTTTATTACTACTCCGTTTCGTGATATTTCTGTCATCATAACGTAGAACTGATTCTTTGGTATCGAACAAGAAAATAATATAGTATACACCAAAATCTACATTTGTAACATTTTTGGGTTTTACTCTTGATTTAAACTGTTATGAGCTTCAAAGATTAACTCTTTAAAAACAATTATATGCCACAATAATGACACAGTTTGGCTGGTTAACACAAAATCCTGTCTATACCGCGAGTTCAGTATTCCCCGTACTGATAAATAAGAAAATAAAAAATCTTAGTAGGGATTCTGATGACGGATCTAATTAAAGTAATATTTTAGGAAAAAAAATTGTTGCAACAAGTGATCAATCCATAATATTTTATTAATGAACGGTTTTTAGCGGTTTTATCAAAAGGTATTTTCCTTAACTTTAAGACTTTTTGTTAAACTTTCCTCGAGTTAAATTATAGGGTACGTATACCATTTGGGGATTAGTATATTTAGATTATCAATGCGGTTTTTTTAAGAAATAGTTCTGAACTCGTTCAGACTTACACTTAAAAATCCGAATTTGGGTAATTTATTATAAGTACTGCAATTACGTTAATTTGTATTTCAATCATTGTTTAATTTCAAATACCGCTTATACAATTTTATGCGTAAAGAAATAATGAAAAAAATATTACACAATTTAGTTCGCGTTTACTATATTAGCTGTGTTTAGGTAATGTATATAATTATCGTTTTGTATATGTTTATAAATATTGAGATCAGAATTTGTCTACATTGATGTTCTTTAAATTAGCGTGACTGCACCTTGGCTTTGAAAGGGCACCTTTAACCAATGAGTAATCCTTGGTAAGGTTAAAGAAATCTGATTACATCAGACCTATAAAAAGGCACCCGTTCTGTGCGTTAACTTTGACCAAAAAACATTAATATTACTCGTTTATTTAAAGGTCATGAACTCAGTAACAATTGATTATGATAGGTATTTAAAAGTAGCAATATTTATTGTATATTAATAACTACACTCGTGACATAGGTTTGAATTTTTATATATTTAACTTTCAAATTTCACATAGTCGTTAAATTGATACTGTCTAGTTGATTAAAATTAAGGTAAGCAGTGTTTTATAGTGTGAAGAGGTAATAAAATATATAAAAAAATTATGTAAGCGTTTTTTAATGTAATTTCCAATTTGATCTAAAATTTTTGGTTTAGTAAGAGTGTCGTCATATATATGCCACCGCCTACTGAAAGGCTAAATAAGGCCATGATTGGATACTCGTAAGTATGAATCAGTATTATGTTGTATTAAAATATAAATACGTAAATGCTAACGTAGTGTAACATTTGCGAGTGGAAATTAGGACGTGATGCTAAACCTTGAAGTATGATGACAATCAAAACAAACTTCTGTAAACATATATGAACAAACAAATAACGTTCGTGTATCGAGCCTGCAGGTATGCATAACTTAATCAAGGACGCTCGCTGAATTGCGTCACGTTTTCTTTGAATCTCGACAGTCATGTGTAGTGAGAATGACAAATTATATGGTACATATATACACACTAGCTTTTTGTATATATACATATGCTCTTTGTAGAAAGTCGCGTCGCAAAACATAACTAATATCTAGCTAGCTATATTGATTATAATAAAAAACTGCCGCTGCAGCGTAACCCATCGTCAACGCAATGCCCATTATTTCAAGAATATTTAACTTTTAAAATTTTAAGGTTGCTAACAGTGTAATATCAATTCCCCCAACTAAAGAATTCTGTTTTACAGAGGATAGATATTAAGTGGAATTATAAACTCTAATCTTCTCAAAAATAATGAAAACGTAAAAAACAATAAAGACGTTTTTAACATCGTATTTGGCCTTGAATTTCTTGTTCTTTCTGTTCTTTGTTATGTAAAAAAGCGAAGAAAAAAGTGAACAAAAACGTCGGGTAACTGTTAGAGTTCAACTTTATTTTCTAGAGTGTGCTTTTAATAGTTTTTATTTAAATCTATAAAAAATGTGTAAGCAAATCTTTATTCATATAATATTTGTTTTATAACGGCTGTTTTCAGTAACGGATTCTGTATTAGTTGTTTTATAGGTTTTCGCATAGTTTAGATTAGCTCTTAATTTTTCTTATAACGGTAACAGACTGTCACATAGTTGAAATAGCTGTTAGCTTGTTATCTTTGAATTACGTTCGATATCGGAGACACATAGCCTTGATATCGAAAATCGAGTCTTCGATTGCCGTTCACTGGTCTCATTAAACACCAGTTAGAAGAGCTGTTATACGATACGTTTATATGAATCTTACTGTATTATACTTCTACATGTTGTAGCTTCATGTGTTAATCATAGTTGTGTCTACATTTCTCTATTATTATAATAGCCGTGATAGCCAAGTGGTTAGGGACCTCGGCCTCCGTTCGTAGGTCGCGAGAACGAATCCGGCGTGCACCGATGACTTCTCTGAGTTAAGTGCGCTTTAAGAAATTAAATATCACTAGCTTTATCCGCCAAACCCGCACTTGGCCAGCGTGTTGGGTTAAGGCCAAATACTCTCTCATTGTAAGAGAAGGCCCCAAGTACCTGCAGTGGGAATATAGTGCGCTAAAAAAAAATATTATAACCTTTTAACGAAAACGATATAATAAAAATCGAGTAATAATGTTATGAGTGTCATGAATTTAATACATCGAAAATGAAACAGTTGATAATTATTAATAAATTAACTTGACTTATGTTATCATGAATCGTTTTAAAAATATTTACACTGAAGATATACAAAACAGTTCTCATAATTGTTCTCAGTGATTGTACTTATCTAACGTACCGGTTGAACAGTTATCATGGATCAGTTTATGCATGTTGCACAATAAAACACGCAGTGTGGCGACGATTGTTTTAGTTCGACTCCAATCATAGATTAAGATAAGAAAAGGGTATTAAAATTGTAAGTAAATGTAAATGATAAAAGTACTTCCCACATTTTATTTAAAAAATTAAGTAATGATAATATTGTCGGCTACAGTGTGAAGCTGAATTGCAAACCATAATTTCATAACAAAGTATTAAAAGCATAAGGGGCAGTCTTTGGAGGTTCCAATAATAGTTGGACTAAGGTTGGGCGATAAATAGTACTATTTTTAGATGTAGATACAGTTATGATCTATATAATTATGTAGTGTTCATTATTTTTACTAGCATAACAAAAAAGGTGATGCGATGTTGGTTACGATTAGAATCACACGTGTCATTACTTTAACTATGTTTGTGTTAATCGTCCTGTGTCTGCAATCAATTTACTTTCTCTTCGAACTTTCCCTCCATCTCGTGTATTACATAAGTTTATTCTGAATGAATTGTACAAATTTGTTTAATCAAACCCAAAGTCTACTCAAAGTATCAGCAGAAGTAGAGGAATAAACACAGAAGTGTTACGCAAAAGAAAACAGCCAACGTAACAAAGAATTAAAACGCATAGTTTAGAAGGAGAACAGCTGTGATCCTCCGTTGAGAAAAAAATATTTTGTTTTGTTATAACATTGCTTATGTATGTCAAATATATTTAAGCTTTGTTTATTTTAATTACGTTAACATATTTTAAACTAGCCCCTCAAAAATTCAAGAACAGTTCATTCAGAGAATTTTAATCAGAGTACAATAGTTATTAATAAGTAGTTTTTTCTCATACGTGTTAAGTACAGCACCCGCTAACAGCAAATATTTGATGTTGTTAATGAACGATTAATATTTAGCAGACGTAGCTTTTATTTGAGAGCGAGACCGGGTGAAAGCTGTTGTCGAAATGAAAGTTGTGCCGTAGAGGCATCGATCCGGCTAAGGTCTCCGGTGGCCAACAAGACTTGCCGCAGACTTCGGTCCGGTGTGACAACTTGTCGTTTCCCCATCATTTCACTCGTCCGATATCTAAACAGCATTCTGTTTATAATGTTGATTTAAATGAAAAAATAAATATGTCATCGCTTCCTAACGTAATATTAAAAGTTTATGCAGACATTTGCCAACGGAATCATTTTAACATGATCGTGAAAACTAAGTTAAATGTAAACAGGACTTTTGACAAGTACTCTAATCACATTTTATAACAAGCATTAGGGTTCTACAAATTGATTATAGCTTTAAAAACACATTACTATACAATAATATTGGTGCACAAGCGACCATGTACAAGGTTTTTCATGGCTATTGCGTACTTTACGGTAATAAAAGTTCCACGGTTTTTTAAGAGGCTCACCATGTTTAGAACAACAAAAACCCCATAAAAATTTTGTTAAATATCAAGTGATGCGTATATAAAGTAATAACCGGTAAAAAATTTATAATAGCACAAAGCTATTTTAATATTAACAATTGCTATCTTTTAGTTAGATTTACAGGTTTTTAAGTAATTCTTGGTTTATTAGCACGGTGTTGTTTCATATGCTTGTGACGAAAATTTTTACTTGTTCTAACTTTATTATGTAGGGGTATTGTAGAGTTACTTACACTGTTCAAAGTTATTACGAAAACAAAACTTAGTGTTGAAATGCTATCGTCGCGTATTGTGTTGCGTATTGGAGACGCAGGTAGTTATGAACATGCGAACTGCCAAGTGTTCATAGTAGATATTCCAACAGAAATGCAGCAATTAACCTGGTTAATTTTCATATTGTAACAAGCTTTTAAAAACAATGACATAAACGGACTATAGACTTATGTTTTTAGAAGAATATAGTTCTTATATACATAAAAATCCATAAGAATCAAACAACACAAGAACGTTTTTTTACAAGACCTATGTGTCGATATGACTACATAAACTAATGAAAGTATTTTTATACAGGGTGTGGCGTAAAGAGTGGATAATCCTTAAGGAGCTTGTAGACTAGATACCTACCTATCACACCAACCCCTTTTTTTTTTGTTTTTTTTTTTTTTGTTTTTTTTTTTTTTTTTACGTGGGGAAAATGCTTTCGCATACCTGCCTTCGCGGGGACAAAGACAGGTTATGCCGGACTTGCACCGACTAAAACCTCCACGATGTTCCGTCTTCGTCGCTGTACGGCGGGGTCACGGGAACGCTTGAGCACAATTCCGCGACTCCGCCAGCGCCGGCTGCACCGCGCAGCTCCGCCTTGGGGGATGAAACCTCTTCTTCCTCTGTAAGGCGCGCCGGAACATACAGCGCGCCCTCCTCTCTGCCTCTACTCCACTTTAGGCAACGGATTCCCCCGAATCCGTCACCCAGAGGCCATGGGAGCCAAGACAGGGAACTGTCCCGGCTCCCCGCGGCG
>DWHU01000258.1:0-22924 GCA_018247975.1 Parides photinus
CTTAAAGCTGCCAGTGTCCGCCCCCCACGTAGCAACAGATGGTAGTGCTGGACGTGGTGTTAGATTTATAGGGGGCTCATTTTATTATTATTATTTTAATTATTATAATATTAGCAAAAAATGCATTATTACGTCTGTGGAGAGGCCACTCCACCTGCAGCTGGGAGGGTGTAGAAGACAACACGGGGAGTCGCAGTTACCGGTGATATACCTTGTTGTATTACACATCTAAAGTTTTGGTTTCGGAAACAATTATTTATATAGTAATTAAGAATTGGTACTTATTAAATATTTTTATCGAATCATGTACTAACAAGTAACTAAGCAATTGATTACCTCTTTTATTCCATCCCATAAATTTTAAAATAACGATTTTCCGCAGTTGTTCATAGCCGCTGCTCATGCCCTACAAGACAATGGCTTTCTGCTAGATATTGATACAAAACGCCTATTCACAAATTTACCGGATGTACTTACTGCCAGTTTGTATTTCTGGGCTACAACATTCTACCGTATGGTAAGCGATTGTTTGGATCGTAGCACACCGTAAGTATTTTATTTATATACACGAAGAACTTTTTATATCAACCCATATTTATCATTATTCTGTTTCCGAAAGTTTAACGCACAGCATTTGTCAAAGAAGCTTTTATTATAACAAAGAAATATTGTTATTTTATCGTATCATAAAAAATCAGAACAGTCAAATGACATATATAAATAAGATGTTATTTAAAATACACTTGCTAAAGACTCTCTCAATTAATCATTTTGTAATGGCTGCTTTAAAAGATGTCATTCAAATTACATTTAATTTACTGGTTAACTTATCTACTTAATTCATATAATTATGCCTTAAAATAATTTCGTCATATCCAGTACTCGCCATTTTTGTAGCTAAAATAAATAATTTTTTACGTATTTTCTTCCCCATTACAGATTCAAAGCAGAGCAAATGATACACGGGTTCACATATTTCAAGGAACTCTTTTATCCATACGAACAATATTTATACGGCCAAAATAAGAATCTGGATTACCTGCGCTCTATTTCCAATAACCAAGACTTTGCGACGTACCTTTCTTGGTGCTACTCCTATATGGATGGCCAAAGGTAAGTCCAAACATATTTTGACATAAAACTTACAGCTTGAACATTACTTTGATTATTTTATTCATCTGAACAGCAAACAGATTAACTTGCCATTCCGTCCAAACATGATGTGGGTGTCTTTAAGAAAAGATCGAATACGCTGATACTGTGTTAGTGCACTTTATAGCCCTCATCACTATTTAAGATCAGGTGGGATCGCTGTCAAGTGTTAACTCAAGCAATTTAACAAAAAATGTTTATTGTGCATACTACAATAAATACATTCTATTGCACAAACAAAATTCTTTTGATTATCCTATGCAATAAAAGAAAATTTTGTAAAGTGTATACTAATATGATAACAAATCTTTATTATTTTTAGCCTTAAGAGTAATAATTAAATAATAAAATCAGTTTGTATATTAATGAACAAGGCTTGTTTGAATTATCTTATTGATTCTTTACTAACACAAGATTATATTGATCTAAAATTAAACCGGAGTTATTGGTGTCGGGTAATACAGGAAAAAAATATACAGTAATGCATGAACACAACACGCTTTTTAAAAATCGTTGAACCATTTACTTTAATTTTGTTCTAGTGATTTAAACTTTTATAAGGATACATATTGTAAATTGTGTATTATAAAATTTTAGACTTCAACTAATCGACGTGATGGTTAAGCCAATGCAACGTCTCACAAAGTATCCTCTGCTATTACAAAGAATATTAGATTACACAGAACAAGATCACGAGCGCATGATACTCGAAATAATGGTAAGTATCCTGTTCGTTCATCGGTACACACTTATTAACTTATTTCTTTATTCACATTCATCTAAACTAAGTACATAGAAGTAAGGAGATACGTAGTAAGTACAGTAAAACTAGATTTTGTGGAATGGATGGGCACCATGTAAGAAACCGTAGAAAAACATATTCTGACATTTTATTAGTAGATACCTTATACAATATAATATTTTTTTAGGCGGTTGACAAGTACTACTTAAACAAATGTGTTTCTAAAATAAATAAAATTAATTATTGTAAACGACATCAAATCCGTTTGAAATATTAAACGATAACTAGTAAACATTTTTTTATTGCTAGATAATCTTAAAAACAACTTATTTCTAACCACACAGATTAGAAACGCCAAGAGTTTCGTCCAGAACATTAACCGTGTAATTCGTCAACGTGATGAATTGGAAAAGCTCGATGAACTTGAAAATTCAATTGAGACTTATGACGTAGTAAGTTTTTGATGAAGTAGAAGTAAACTTTAAGTATACGTTGACTAATCAATGATGACGTAAACGTCAAAAACAATCTTGTAATATCTACAAATAAACAAAACACATATTTCTTTTCAGTTTTTCCGCGATGAGGATATGGATAGGTGTTTCAAAATGTTTGCCCAATTAAACCTCACAGCGCCCATGCATAATTGCTCGCCCGGCCATAGTCGAAGTCTGGTCTTTGAAGGAGACCTGCGTTTCAGAGATGGCAGCAAAGAGGCAAGATTAAAAACTGATTGTAGGAGATAATCCGCTGGCGAAATACTTTTCGAACGCACCTATAATACAATTATCATTACAGAAGCGAATTTGATGACAAATACAGAACAAACAAAAAAAATCTATTAAATTTTAAACACTTCT
Source organism: Parides photinus (assembly GCA_018247975.1). Classification (NCBI taxonomy): domain Eukaryota; kingdom Metazoa; phylum Arthropoda; class Insecta; order Lepidoptera; family Papilionidae; genus Parides; species Parides photinus. The sequence goes on from DWHU01000258.1 coordinate 2,755, forward strand.
ATCTGATTCGTCTGTTATTTGTAGTAATTCTCTATTAATTTACTTGTTATTAAATTCGCACAAACTAAATTAATTTTTGTTCGCCATATTTTATTATGCGAATGTTCCTTTTTTGAAAACGTGTCCTTTTCCAGATTGACGTAAAAATTTTTCTGTTCACTGATGTCCTGCTAATTTGCAAGAAAATATCTAAGGGCGGTAATATGCCTTACAAGATGATTAGGTAAATTATGCAAATTCATTGGCCGTTTCGTCTATCCTAAAATGCTGTGCGATTCTAAGTTTTACACCTATGTATAAAAACGATTAACAGAAAATTACAATATTACAGACCTAAATACATGGTGAACAAACTGCATCCATATTATAGATACAAAGCTAACAACAAGGATTTGGATGTAATAATAACAGTAGTTGTTGATGAACTTGGCTCATCATACAACTGCTTTGCTTTAGCGGAATCACCAAAAGAAGATAAAAATCAAGGACACCTTAGAGTAAGTGTGTACAAATATCCATATAATATAATTATAAAATATTCTATAACATGATTTTAATGTTGCAGGTGAGCACGCTGAACACGTTTGCGAACAAGCTAAAAGAGGCCAAGATGTGTTACGAACTTGCAGTCTGGTTTACAAAACACCCTTACCGCGATCTATCTGAAATCGATTTGGACATTAATGTACTATTTGATGTTGCAACTCATACATCATTGGTAACACTTATAGTCTATTTAAAGTTTAGCTGCAGAGAAATTAGGTTTTTGTAATACATTCTAAATATTATTTAAAAACTCCAATGTAACTAACTGAACACAGAGTTTTCATACCTTTTAAATAATGTAATAGTCCTTTTCAGTTATTTTTTATTAATTAAAATTCTTTTCTGCATACAGCACCGCATATTGCCAGATGATGTTACAATCGAGAAGAAAGCTCGAGAAAGAATTGCTACAATGCTGCATGGGATCATAAATCGCAGCTCGAGCGAAACCACACGGACTACCCCGTATCGCACTTTCGATAGTACGTTAAAATTAAATTTAATTATTAATTACCTGAAACTATGTCAACGAACGCTATTTATGTAGTCTTCAACATGATTTCGTAACATTAACAATTTAGGGCACATTATAAAGAGGATAAAAAAACTGTTACAAACACATCACCACATACAAGAACCAACTTTCGTACTTTTAAATAATTTCTTTGGTAGATCGCAGTGTATTAAATGATTTATTGCTCGTGTCAAAAATGTTTAACAAAAAATTAGACTGTTCTCAATTGTTAATTAGGATTAAAATTCGTGTCCCCTCTAGATATCCTAGATTCAAAATTACTCCGTTGCAGCCACCGTACCGTAGAACGGTTTTTAGCTCAAACTTTCCTGTTTATAGACTTTTCAAGTTAGCGAATGAGTACAGCAATTTCCTGGACATTCACAACGATTCACCCAACAAGCTCCGCCGAATAATTATTGATATTTTTATAACAGTTAATCAAAATTTCTCCTAACTTCTTTTGTGTTAACTTTTTATAATTCTTAGTTTTTTAATTTATTGCATGTTGTATTTGCCTATAATTGTCTTGTTATGTTACATATTTATATAATGAATATCAGCAGTCAGCGTCAAGGCGATATTAACACAAGAATCCTAAGTAAATTACAATTGAAACTACAGAAGTACGTTGTTTTACTTATCTACAAGCAGCGACACGGCTGCACTGGTTGCACGGTGGAATAATAATGCCCAGGGGCAATGAATAAATAATATATAATGAGCAGGCTCAATGTCAATGAGAGGCTCAATTGTATATCAATCAGTTACAATACTATATTTTATTATCATTACTAACTTAAAGTCTTTAAGCACTACCATTACAAGAACAAAATTAAAATACGATCTGTCTAAAAACCATCCAAAAGTCAGTCAATTAATTAATCAAGTCCTTAATCGTATTAACCACAAATAGTTTCACCCTTTTATGATAGATGGCGCCCGCGAGGACATCTGACATATGTATTTTGTAAAAGTATTGGTTCTAATACAAGCGTTGGTAAATCAACAAATAAATAAAGTAATAAAGAATTAAATCTTCAAATAGATTCTCTTTTAAAATTACTCTTTTACAACTTTAATTACATTTATTAAGGTTATGCTAAGAAGACAGAAATTTCTTTTAACCTTAATAAATTCTCTTTCTAATAATATTTTTTGAGTGACAATGGTAATATTGTAACTCTCACCGAAATATATAAGATATTAAAGAGCCGTTGAAAGTCTATTACACATAATCTGCCTAACTATTAATCAGTGATTAATAAAACAATCATAGTAGCAATTATTATAAAAAAACATTACTTGATATACTTTTGAGTTGAACGTCCTCTATTTACAATTTTTAGTATTAATATCCTCACTTACGAAGTTTAATATTTCAAAATAAATTATGGTTATTTATAACACAGCAATGCTTTTGCTTTGAATAATTTTCTATTGAACATGCGTCAAAGTATGAACCGTTGTTATAAATATCTGCTGTATGTTTATATCATTATTCACAATGTAAATTCCAATATTTACTATATACTAATATATATAAAATTTCATTACATTTCTTCGTCGTGTGACTTACAAGACACATGGACATAAAATATTGCATTTTAATAAGTTTTTTTTTGTCTCGCCCATTTTTCCAATAATTTTTTTGGGGTTGTTATGTCAGTCCTTATGTGTGCTAAACACAGCTAAGGTTTGTACAGTTGACTGCCTGCCTGACGCTAATCATCCTTGCTTATGCCAGTGATATTTAATTTCTCAAAATGCACGTAACTCGTAAAAAGTTATTGGTACGCGCCTGGAATCGAACCCGTGACTCCCGATTCGGAGGCGAGGTCCGTATCACGTTATAATATTAATTTATAAATAAATTTCAAAGGTTAATATGAATTTTTGATCAGAAACCCCCATTTAAAAAACGTAAATGTTTTTTAGTAACTCATGCCGTCTTGACGGGTGATTTAGATCTCATTCGCAAGATCCGGCTGTCCATGCAGCGTCCACCTATTACTGAAACTACACAGAAATTGCCGTTAACCCGTGCCAGTACCTCTTCTTGGTAAGTTAACATTAATTAGATTATATAAAAACCTTAATGAGTATTTAAAATTGTCAACGTTAAAAAAATGAGGATAACGTTACCCTAATGTTATAACATTAATATGTTTTAACGCGACGGAAAATAGTACATTAGTTTTACCTTAAAATACATATCAAAACCTTAAGCTACCATAATAAATGTATTATAAAATTTTCTGTAACCATTTCATTTTTTAATAACATTTTAGCGCCATATCTTACACTGAGCCTCATCCCGGTCCTAGCAGAATTTATCGCCCCATTCGCTCCATCGAATGTGTTCCTGTGCAGGTCCCTGAAGAAGGTACAAAAACCAATTTTTTTAATTTGGAAAAAAGCACCTTGTTAACAGCGTTGTAAAATTTACTAGTATTATTGCATTGTTTCATATTATTTATTTATTAAAAATATAGGCAGATTTTCATCATCAGCCGATAGAAGTCCACAGCTGAACGCAGAACAGTGATGAAGTTCTCGCGCTGATTAGTCCTTCGTTGCTTTCACCTGGCAAATATTCACAACCTTCTCCTTTGCTTTTGTTAAATTAAATATACAGAATAATATATAGGATAAAATGCGTTTAACAGGTTATAAAAGTAGATTGCAGTAAATTCTTATTGGGCTCCCCGGGCCTAAAACGATAAACACAAACATTAAACTACACGTTGACATATAACGGCAAATTAATTAAAATATCTTATTAAAATCTATGTTAAATTTCAGATATAAGTGATTCAAATGAAATTGAAAACATGTCGGACCTAATTGTACAGCAGCCGAAACTGAGCCAACCTGTGAATCCGAAATCGGAATCGCAGCTACAGGTACCACAAGAATCAATAATGCAATTACCGGCAGAGCGGTCAGAACAGGGTACAAATTTAAATCAGCAAATCGCAACTCGTGAACCAATAACTCACCAGCCAAAGTTCCGGTCCCAAACCAAACATCTATTTAAGGCGGTAAAACCACTGAGACCATTACCGCTAGATGAAGAATCGATTATGCAAATACCGGTAATAACAAAGGATATCTCTACGTTTTTGTATATTTTTTTTATTAAATTTCGGGCGATATCATAGCGATTTGACCAAAATTTTATATTTATGTAATTCATTTATAATAAATTTAAATTAAACTTGTGGCTATTTCTTTAAAAGAAGCAAAATATTATTTCATCTGAAAAAAGAATATGTATTCACTATAGAATCACGAATTAACTATACAGTTTATCGTTTTTACAATTTACAAATTAAAATAAAGCATGTTTTCGTTAATGTCCGAAAGTTCTTTATATTATGTGTCAATTTAGTCAACATCTCATTATTTTTTTCTCAACAGATGACATTTTCAATGCCTCCACCTATACGCATTTTGCCAAGCTTGCATCGTGGCGTTCCGACTCTCAACTCACTTATTATTCGTACTAACGAACTAATGACCAGTGTCAAGAGCGATGGGGATGGCCCGGGTGAAAAACAAGCACAAAGGTCTCGGAGTGATCAGAGCAGTCAAAGATCTCATAGCGCTCAAAGCAATCTTACTACACAGAGCGATCAAAGCGTACAATATCCGAGCACATCCAGTTCCCAAGCTAATCAAGGATTCCAAAGTACCCAGAAAAGCACGAGTCACCAGGTCAGACCTCCAATCCGCGGAGCACGTGTCGTTAGAGCTAAAAGCGCGAGTCCATGCGCTCTTCGAATCCAACCTAAGAGCAAACCAGATTTAACCATTGAACCTGCAACTTCATGTTACCCGTCCAGGTAACTTAACCGGCTCTTCGAACACTAATGTAATTTCTGAAACATGCAATGATATAAAACGTTTAATACCCTTTATTTTAGCACGGACTCGCAGACCGCGTCTGATAAATTGTATCAGACGCATTATGAAACGCTCGAGAAGTTCAGACGGCCTGTTGGAAAGAAGCAGCAACAGAAATTCTTGAGCCCTGATGACTGCACCACCAGCCCGACCAGGCATGACTAAAACTTACCTGTAAACGTTAATTAAGAAACATGAAATGTTACAATTTTTTTATTACATCTTTATAAATGACAGAAGCATGGTTATATATGTATTTTACTGCAACAAATTGTCTCCAATTTATTTACATTTAATAACAGGGTTCTTGTTTTATAAAAAAATCAAAAGTTAAATTCAATACCAGGTTAACGCTATTTGTCAAACCTGTATACATAACTACGTTACCAACAATAATACCGACATTACGTTATTTTTTGTTGATATATAACAATAAATGTTGTTTAACAACACTAGCATGAAATTTCGCACCCGTAGAAGGGTTGTAGGATAAAATCAAATGATATTTTACAGTGTAAGTTTATCTCGTAGGAGGGCTTTGTATTACTCTGATGAACCCCCGCCGCTAAACAAGCGACACGGTAGTAGCCAAACCAACCTTCTACCAGAAAATATACCATCTACAAGCCGCCAAAGCCGCGTAAGTACCCCTACAAGTTAACATCTTTTAACGTTATTATAATATACAATATCTTTCTTAATAAGCTTTTCTAGTCTTTATTTTCCAACTTCTTTTACCATTATACTTTAATTATTAATTTCAATAAAAACTTTACAAAATCTGTTCTTTCGCACAATGCAACTGCATGTTGCATAAGATGACGTATATTTTTATTTTAGTTCCCAATTAAGTTGTTACAAGATGTATAATAGGTTACATTATACGATAGATTATTACAGTTTGCAAAATATGTAAGTAATGAATTGTAATAAATTATTATTAATTTAAATACATAATTCTTAATTTAACGTTACTGTTCGTTTATTATATCGATGGTTTCTACGTACACTCCCATAAATGGTAGATAGGTTTTAGTTGTTTTTTGTTCTCATAAATATCACAATACCAATTTTCTTAGTTTTTTTACGTTAAAACCTTTCATTAATATGTCGACTAGAAAAAATAAACTATATATAGGCATGCAGAACCAGGTATGGCCTACAAAATACATTCGATTAAGGTCACCATCTAATTACAATGAATCCTAACTAGATAGTTCTCTCTACTGCTGAGTAGGTGAGAAATCATTCGCTAACCGTGATCTATTTCAGTGATTTATAAAGTTTTTTAAATTAAATTGTGGAGAAACTTATACTGCTAAATTTCATTACGTATTGATAAAAATAACAAGAGCAACCCATGTTTGAATTTATAACGCTCTCTAAATACACTCTACCAATTTTTTTATATATTATTACCTGTATAATATTTAGCACTGATTTCCTATTGTAACATAACGCATACAAAAGTTATAAAAAAAATGCCGCAATAATCAATAACTTGTATCAAAAAAAAATACTTCCTTTATGATAGATAAAATATTCAAATCGGATTGATTTTAAATTACATAGCATATATTATCGGTTATATGTAAATTATTCCATTTTGTTTTCTTATTTTTTTTGTAATTGAAGTTTCTCTCTCGCAAATAAAATATATTACTTAAGGCTTTTATCTACTATTATCTATTATAATAATAAATATAAAATTACTATAAAACATACACTTTTAAAGAAGACACAGGACCATAAAATATGACATTTCTTTAACACCGTTATTGCAATATTCGTCCTTCTTCGTATCTTCTTTTTGGTCGAAAGCGTTATATCCGCAAAAAGCAAAGGACACAAATTTTTATTTCGCTTAATGACTGGGCTTTTTAATTACTAAGCATTATTCAGTTTATACTAATATTATTCGGAAATATATTATTTAAATAATTTTTATAAAAACAGTATTATTTAGTTATTATAAACACGGTTAAATAAACGAGAAATAAAGCTAATGAATCTCTCGACACTCCTTCCTTTTATTTTACATTAGAGTATTCAAGCAGCCTATGAATAAATGTTGCCAGTAGAATAAATGTATAAAAAATCTCGATTTCAGGTTTAGTTTTTCCGAGTTAGGACTTTACAACAATTATAAAAAAGCTTTAATATTTTTATTCCACTTTCTTATTACTAACCAATTTTTATATAGTTTTAAAGATCTTGTCGTCTTTATATTATTGCTCTTAAACTTGTTTGCCTTTAATAACCTCGATGCGTAAAAAAATACTTTTTGACGATCGTTGTAAAACACAAGACAAAGACATTTTGTTTAAAATAGGAATAATTACTTTAATTTTAAATTCATTTATTGTATTCTATGAAAAAGGCAATTTCAAGGTTTCAGGATATTTTCTTTCTACTTATCAACACTCTCGCTAGATGGCGGTTTAATTAAAATAAAAAGGTATTTCTGATAACATTTTAATTCATAACTTTTTTAGTTACTAAAACGATTTATTAATTTTGTTCGTTATTTTGATTATTAATTCACAAATTTGCCTATAAAATTAATCTAACTAATCTTTAATACCATTGTTATTTTAAGGTTTTAGAATAGAAAGAATTCAATATTCTTTTACCCGATACTTAGCCCTTGAAAATGCCAATATTTGCCATAGATGCCCATACAATCAAACCATGAGCTTTTTCATATAATTTTACTTTCTCATTGCAGAAGTTAACACTTGTTACTATATATGGTAATTAACTATTATGATGAAATATTAATAACTAATCTAAATATTAATTTGAAACGAATGTCTGTTTTTAAGCTTACGGAAATAAGTTATAATTCTATGGAATTATTTGGTTAATATTTACATTCTCTTTAATCTGTGCTAAATATATCATTGGTTCAACATTGAGGACCGGAAATTATTGATTTTATGAAGAACAAATTCGCATGCGCGAAGGCTTAGTGCGCCGTTCAAAGGGCTTTCAATACGCAGTTTGAGGTGGCGGCTCTTGGAAAGTGGTAGTCTTTGTCATCTGAAAATAACATCAATTGATTTTTCTAAAATGAACATCAAGAAGTTAATTCTTCTAATTAAACTCATTAAATATTTGTTATGGCGTCGGTCGCAGAGCGGAAGTACGAGCCCCGTTCCAGAGCAGAGCCCGCAGAGACGAGCGAAATCTGCTTCAGGGTAAATATTTTTCTGTTTAACAAGTTATATGCTGTTATTTGTTTAAATGTCTTTTTTATTTGTTATGTCATTTGATATTAATTTTAACATATCACTGTTGCGTTACTTTTACTTAATTGCGTCATTACGTACAACGTCCCCGATGATACATTACAATAAGTACTAAATATAACTTTCCAACACGGAACCTAAAATAATATTTCTAAATATTAATAAATAAGTACAACGAAGCTAAGAAAAAAAGGTAACCATTGGATAATATTAGAAATACCGAAACATTTATAGGTGAACAAAGATGGCGCCGCTGCCCCATACCAATAGACATTTGTATCGATTCTGAAAGTTTAATATAGATCGTTTTATGAAGAAACGTATCAATGCATCAAATAATTATCATTATTGGTATTATATTATTATACAATATCCCAAATATTAATCCAAATTACCGACAATTACCGACATTGCCATGCGCGATCGTATTGAACACAAAAGCTATGGACATTGCTACGCATACTGCGCACTGCGAATCGATCAATAACTTGGTTATACCAACGATCACTTAGTTATAGCAGTGAATTAACTCACACACTGATGAGATTCATGACAGCAAATAATTTTGATGCCATTTTACAGAAATGCTTGAAATGTAAATTTGTCATTACTTTTACCTTATTCGCCGACATACGGAGGCGAAAAAGGCGAACGGAACTTATTTTTTTGCTTTTATGTACTTATTATATACGTCTTCTTCTTAATATGTACGACTATTTTCTTATAATTCTATTATATAAAAGAAACGTTTCGCTTCAGCTCCTTTTTCAGCACGGGCGCCTGGCAGTCCAAGTTTGAAGGATGACAATTGCGGTACATCCAGTCGATTTTGTTACGGTAGGTATTTTGTAATACTTACTTCACCTGCAGTCAAGTTCATAATTGTTAAGTTAGTAATAGTAAATACGACTCGCATTTTCAACATTTTAATTTTATTAAAAGTTTTACTTTTTAGTTAAACTACTGCATAATAATTTCCTTTCAAAAATTTGCGATTGATTTACAATTAATGTCTTTTATTTTGTTATTAATAAGAAAGAAATATAATACTTAATTTTTTATTTAGGCGCCGAAGCAACAGATCAAACACTACTACTACTACCGACACCCAAGGAGCACGAGACACACAAACACCTCAAGAAACTGGAGCATTGCAAGGCTGTAACATACCTATAATTATTATGACGCCTCCAGAAGCAGCAATCCTCACAGATACAACAGTTGCTACAAACGTAACGGCTCTTGCAGGCACAATGGATTCTACTGATACAGCAGCCCGTACTGACACGATTGCCCGTAATAACACTGAGGCGATCTCAATTGCAGATATCCCTGAATACACTCATGACATTGAGACACTAACTGAAGACTTAAAAGAACCTGAAGTCTCTGAAGATGAAGAGGCCCCTGCGAATGCTGATACTACAAATACCACAAAAGTACCAGAAGATGCTGAGGCTCCAATAGACGCTGCAGCTCCGGAAAACACTAAGACTCCAGAAAACGTCGCGGCTCCGGTAAACCCTGAGGCTTGCAAAAACCCTAAAGACAATACCATCTCTGAGAATTCTAAGCGCGTTGAAATTCTAAAAGACGATGTGAATATGCAGGATGTTAAAAATATTGTGGACAGAAAATTCTTTAAAGGCACTATTGCCTCTGATGAAAATCAACATTCCGAAAACGGTGAAGTCCTTAAAGAAGCTAATGTTGCTACATGTACTAAAGGACATGACGAAGCTAAGAAAACAAATGACACCAAATTTCCTATTGTGACACCAAAAGAGTTTGATGAATGTGAAGGCGCAAAATCCGTAAAAGATGAGAAAGATCTTGAAGGTTCCCCGCAAGATGATAACCAAATTCCGCCGGGTGAAAACGGTAACCAAAATAACGCTTCTAACATGGGATCTTACGATAACGATTTGATAACACAAACAACCCGTCGCAATATGGGCATTGGCGAAAATTTGGAATTCTTTGATGAAGTCGCTCCGGGAAATCAACGCGATGATGACCAGGAAGACTGACATGAAACAAACGATGGGCCGCCTCAATGAGACGAAGCCCTGGAGGAGGAGGAGGAGGAAGAGGAAGAGGAGGAGGTAGACGTAGATATGGGAGGATGGTTTTGCTGCCGTTGGCTTTATAAGTGGTGCTGGTAAATTTTACGGAATGCCTAAATGGCCTAAAAGAAGGAGTTTTATTGGAATGTTTCGTCTTATGCACTGTATGGACAGCTTTTAGATTGATCTTCTAATACCAAAGGTTTCATAACAAATATCAATTTTGTGTGAAGCTTATGTGTTTATCAAGAAAATATAATAGTAGATTTTTGTGTCTGTTAAAAACGCGAACATGCGTATTCCGTGTTATAATCAACTATGTCGATGTTGTGGTTAATTGTTAATCGTATATTCAAATTTCGACGTTGTAATCGGTAACGTAGATTTAATCATTGTACTTTGCTCATTGGCGAATAGATCTTCTGCTATATTTTTAAGATAAATCACCCTAAATACCTACAAATACCTTTGTAACAACACACAATCTATATCAAATACTAAATACTCCGAACAAGGTATTATTTCCATACAAACATTTCGGCTCCTTATTTATAACTCAAAACAGGCCAATATTTCTAAGAGTATATATTTCTTTAAATTTTATTGACATTTATTTACACGAACGTACTGATAAAAACCTAAAATGCCTTGGACGAATTATAACAAAACACTTTAGAATTGTTTATCAAAATCTATTTCAAATAACTATTTTATATTATTATTTGATACTTATCTAATTCACTAGTTATCTACCGTTTATTATACTCCTACCTTATTAAGTAATTTAAGGGAAATATATTTAACATGAAACATTTAAGAATCTATTTTAAAAGTTTATTGATGTTCTATATTACATTACTTAATCCTTTGAGGATATTTAGATTACTTAAGATGATTATACCATTTCAAGAATCTATGAGTCTTCTTGAAATTTCGAGTATTATATTGATGTTATAAATGAATGTTTTAGATTGTATTTTCGGTGTTAAACTTTGATGTTGTTTAATCGTTTAGTGTCCAGGAACTATTAAAGATCCTTTAAGATACTCCTAATTATCTAACCGCTATATATCTTTATTAGATAAATGATATGCTTTGCGTGCATAATAATCAACCAAATGTTAGTATATAGCTATTCCTGTGCAAACCAATAGATAACATTAAATAGAAACGTGTAACCGTTTACTTGATGTATTAGAATCTGATCTTAAATAAACGAACAAAAAATATTGTGTTTTGTTGTGTTCTTTAAAAAAAAATACAATCAAAATTTAGAAGATTTAAATATTGGAGATGTTTACGTTTGATGACCATTGCTGTATTATCTAGCAATTTGTATGTGTATTATAGGGAAATGATGAATGAAAAATTTTCTACTATAGACACGGTTTTGTTGCGTCTTATTTTTATATATTTCCTACTGAGTATACAACTGAAATGTACGTATGAACCCGTACCGTACCTATGAATACTACTAACGCCATTAAATAATGCCATAGCCAATTAAAAAAAATATTAAAATAGCTTCTGAAATTGTGTAGACACAGAACTGTTAGGGCCAAAATAATAGAACTATGATTTCAGTTATAACAAAATACCTTACTTTAAATAATTAAAATACAGCTTTTCCGAAAAAAGAGACATTTATACAATAAAAAAATATGAATCAAGTTACATTATCTTACAATTCCTTAATTATCTATGTTTAAATTTGTCAACACAACAGGCTCCTGTGGGGGTTATTTGAAATACACGATTCTTACGATCCTTTGCATACACTGGTCCAGGTGTAGCCCAAAGTCCTTTTTTCACACATGGGAGCCAAAATGTTATCATAAAAGCAACAAACACGAGTCCGTATACCATAATATCGAAATAACACTGCTTTAAATGCGTTTGTAAAATTCATAGCAGAGACAACTTTTAAAAAATTTCTTAAAATGGATAATATTACTGAACATAGTGAATTTCTCTTACATTTCAACCAATAATAACAATGAGTGATTCGTTGTCAATGTTCTTTTTTTTATCAAAGGGCTTGCAGACAAACAATTAATTTTTTTCTGTACGATTACTTTTAAAGTTGATAATGGTGTACTTATTATAAAAAAAATTATAATAATGAAAAGACAAAATTAAGGAATTCTTTATTTATATTAATTTGCAGGGCTCAAGCATGCCAAAGATATTCAAGATCTTCAACCTGTAAAACGTTGCACACGAGAGACTTGTGGACAATAAACCCGACATCACCTTGGGACAGTTCTTTGCTCTCCCGGAAATAGACCAGATAGCCGGATCGGGGGATCATTGTGTCCTAACCCGCTCGTCGGACTTCACATAGTCCTACGATATTTTAGCATAACCTGCTCAATTCTTCCTCTAGTTCCAGCAGCTTCTCCTCGGTCCGCAGTGTTCGTGCATTGTAAGTTGCCAATGCCAAAGTCGTTTGTCGGGAAATCGTCGCGGATAGGGGTTTTTTTGCACCCCTGGTTCCGATGCCTAACCAACGTCCGTCACAGTCGGCGTGGCTTCCGCTACTGGCGAGCACTTAGAGCCGTGACGTGTATAGATAAATTTGGGGGGTATTTGGGCAGTCTCCCACCACGCTGGCCCAGTGCGGGTTGGTTGGATTCAGTACTATTATGGTCAGTACATTGACATTAACAAAAAATAAATTTTAATGAAGTATAAAATAAATTTGTATGGATATAACATCAACACAAATTAATCATATAATCTTTTATAAATAAATAAAGTTCAACTGAATATCGTCAATAAACCATTAGGTATTCCTGGCTAAAATTAAAAACTAAAACATAGTTAAAAAAGACCGATATAAATTTCTCAAAACGTCAAAGGTCTATCGAAATTAATTCTGCATTCCTTTATTAATAAGATACAGTGGAGCGAATAGGACTACAAATAAAAAATTGCTACTCATAACAAATATCAAGATTGGGTTGATATCGCTCTTATACTCGAGATAAACTGTACGGGATTTCAAAATTTAATAATCTTCCAATTCATTTATACCTAAAAAAATGTCCAAAACAGAAGAGGAATGGCTAAACAAGTTAGTTATTAAATACCAGAAGGGTAAAGTGGCAACATCAATAAGAAGAATAAAAAACGACACAAATAAGTAAACTTAATGTACTTGAAAAAAAAAGAAAATGGAGGTTCACGAGGAAGATGCTGAACCTCCAACAAGTAAAGACTTGTATTGATCAGTTTGAAGCAGATTTCAAAAATTAACACATATGTTACAGAATGCTAAATATTACAATTATGTTTACAGTCTCAATCCTCTATCTAACAAAATAATGTCAACAATGTGGACAAAAGAAGAATATATGTAGTTGGTTAAAAGATTTGGAAATTAAATATCACCTGCATATCAAGTATAACTATGTTTTCGTGGTAAAAATAGAGTACATTTAAAGGTACATTAGTGGCTACCAATACTAAACATCTTTTTTAAATGGAAGAAAAACACTATCTGGAAACATTAAGACAATCATAATAAAGCCTTGCATTCAAGATAATAAAGCAATGTGACTTCTGGGCATAAGCCTGATCCAACTTTTTCCATTGTATATCCTTCGCAGAATAAGAAAAAGAATTCCACAATATCATTTGAACAATGCAATTGATTTAGATAAAAGCAATGTTTGTATAGATTTATAAAGCAAAAAATAATTGGAATATATATAGAACAGTTAAATGATCCAACACATTTAGATAAACTTTATCTTTCAATTAACTTGGGTAAACCTAATGTAACATAAAATTTTGTTGAAACAATTTTGGAACATTTTTAAACGTACCTTATGTTTTATTAAATGATACTATTGTTACACTAGGTTTAGTTCAATCTAATGTTATGTTTTATAGGGGAAACTCAGTGGTTCCAACAAATTTTCTCTAACATCAGGATCCGGACTCAGATAAACAAAAAGTTAAAATTTATTTAGATAAGCCTCTCAATTGAATTTTAAGATCCAGTAACATTAAATAATTAGAATGGTTTCTTAGATAGATTTGTTGTTTAATTAACTCTAATGTAATATTCTTATATGAACTATGTGTGCTAATATTTAAAATATTATTAATGTGCCAAGCCAAATGTTGTCTGTATTTATTAAAACTTCTTTCTTTAGATATGTAATGTGTATTAACTTCTAAAAGAAATTGAGTATGTACTCATATTATCATTCTAATTTTTATAAATTCTAAGATATGCAGTTTTGTAAATTTATAACTAAGGAGTTCAAAACAAAATAAATTTCTACTACTTAATACATTTTGTCACCAGTTTGACATTGTTAGCAGGCGATAGAGAAAAAAACAACTAAGAGAGGAATTGATAACATTGTATATTTTGTATTAAATGTTTGTAACTATAATGATTTTTTTTACTTTTATTACAGTAAAAAACATTTCATACATGTTTTAGAGTAACTCTTAGGTATCTTTATGATTTAAATTAAAATAGTTTTTTGTAGCAAAATTATTCCAGAATTATGTGGTTCTAAAAATGCACATTTTAAGGTTATGTAAAGATAAACTGTTACTCAGCAATATTATGATTACAGCCCATTTATAATTTGCCTTCACAATGTTTATAAATAAAAAAGTGTTTGTTATAGATTCTTTCAGTTTTAGTAGTTTTTATTTTAGAGAGTAATTTTTAAATTAATGAATTTCATTATGTAAGTTTGTATTTTATCTCATAGTAAAATACAGACTTCCGAAATTTATTTTTATTTATATTCAACATGGAAACGCTTCAAAAAAATTATTTTAAGTTATATATTAAATATTTAACTGCACAATCTTGCCCACTCTTGGGTAAACAATTTTTTATTTTAAAGTATCTCTGACATTACTAAGCAACACTTGCGTTTTATAAGTAGAGTAGGTAGACACCTTTTCGCTGTTCACACTTGAAGAGTGTCTATTGGTAAACGTAGTCTTAATTAACAACCAGTGTCTACTTATATTTTATATACTTCTCTAACCTTGGTTTTACTTATTTTTCTTCTAATTAAATACGGGTCTAATACTCCGTCATACGGATAATTTGGAATACGGACTCAAATAGTCAAAAATGTCGCAGTAAGTATAACCTTAATTTTTTATAGTTGAAATGTAATGTATTTTTGTTTTAGTTTTCATTATTTTAGTACCCAAAACTTTTAATAAAAAATAAATAAATTACGTAGTACATTTTTTTATTTTTATAAATATGTCATTGCATTTATTCTACTCGTATTTAAATGGAACTTGTGATTAGTCATTTAAATTTCATTGTCACCTTCCATCAATCGTTATTACGAAGTAATATAACTTACAAAGTAGATTTATAATCTCTTTTTAGAATCATATGCTTTCCAATTATGTAATGAGATTGTTAAAAAATATTTTAATGATAAATAATAATATTTCCATAAAAATAAAGTTAGCTTTAATTCACATTTTCATAAAAATTGCACGACTGCAAATATAGATCTTCCAATTATTAATTAGTTATATAGATCTTCCTGCTTAATTATTTTCTATTACAATAATCATAAAACCTCACTTATAATAAATAACTCATTTATAAAACAACATACAATTTTGATTAATATTTTTTAACCTTCTTTCAATTTTAAATGAACTATGTCCTAAAGATGTCCACCGAAACTGCAATGTAATGCTATATATTATTTTTGCTATTTGAAAGGAAAATTCGTCCAAGGTTATTTGAAGGTGAACTTTACAATGTTGACATTAGTAAGATACCTATTGATAACATACTGTTACAAATATCCTATTACGACTACATATATAAGATGAATGGTCAAATTATTAAAAAACTCAACACAAAATTTTAAATTAAAAGATGAAATACATTTAAATAGATAAAATGAAATTAAAAATAGTACTATGTTTCATAAATAACTTCTGTCATAACACCAGTTAAAATGAGTGTAATATAATTATCATAGTACAAACTAGATGCAAGAAGTATTAGCATTTTAATAGAAATAACAAAGAGTAATTAATACAGATGATTAAGCATGAACATTTGACATATTTGTTTCAAATAATTTTAGATCTAAGGCTGATATTGCTCTCATCGGCTTGGCTGTCATGGGCCAGAATCTTATTCTAAACATGGATTCCAAAGGATTTGTTGTTTGTGCTTTCAACAGGACAGTTGAAAAGGTACATTATCACTATTAAATATTCAAAATCAAAATGTTATGTGAATATGTATATACTAAAACCTATCTGATTCTAGCTTCAATAATCAGATTTAAACTTACCTTTTTTACTTTTACCAGGTAGATCAATTTCTCACCAACGAGGCTAAGGGAACCAATATAATTGGTGCCAAATCATTAGAAGACATGGTTCAAAAATTGAAAAAACCTAGAAAAGTTATGTTATTAGTGAAAGGTAACTAATCTTAATCAATTGTGAGCCTGTTTTAGTTATGTTATTGATTTTATTTCATGCTGTTGTTCTCTGTAATTACTATTTTATTCTCTGCACATTGTGCAATTTTATATGTATTAAAAGGAAAATAGTAAATTCTAAGTATGCTATTACAATGTAATTGAATTATTGTAAAACTATACTTATTCTTTTACTTTTCTAAATTTTATTTATGTATTCTCGAGTTTTGGTACTAGAAACTAGATATTTAAAGTTAAAACTGTTATTATGACCTTGTACTTGCATTATGTATTTTAGAAATTCGTTGTTGAAATGCACTCAAGTTTATGTATTATAATTTATTACAGCAAAATATTTTTACATTAAAGGCTACTATTATTTTTGCAGCGGGCTCTGCTGTAGATGCTTTTGTCAAGAAGTTGTTGCCATTACTAGAAACTGGTGATATCATCATTGATGGTGGAAATTCACAATATACGGATACACAAAAATGGTGCAAAGAATTATCTTCATCAGGAATTTTGTATATTGGCATGGGGGTATGTTTAGGAACATGCATGAATTTTAGAATGCTATTTGTAGAGAAGAGAAATTAATTTGTCAATTCCATATGCAGGTGAGTGGTGGAGAGGATGGTGCACGTTATGGTCCATCACTTATGCCAGGTGGTCATCCTGAAGCGTGGCCAGCTGTGAAACCAATATTTCAGGTATTTTGTTTTCTAAATTGTGAACTACAGAGTATATTTACTTAGTTATTCATAAGGATCTCTTAACTTTCTTGAAATAATTTTTCAAATCCACTTATCTTTCTCCCTTATATTGTAAAAATGCTTCACTATCCGCAACTACATTAGTAATTTATTTATTGTATTTTACCAAAAATGTTTCGCTTATATATTGTATTGTTATTGTTTTATGTAGATAAAACATTGTTTACCAATTTGAATTTGTTTTAGGCAATATGTGCAAAAGTAAATAATGAGCCATGCTGTGATTGGGTAGGAGAAGATGGTGCTGGTCACTTTGTAAAGATGGTACACAACGGCATTGAGTATGGTGACATGCAACTCATTTGTGAAGCCTATCATTTAATGAAGGATGTTATTAGTGAGTTATATAAATTTTTAAATGACCTTTTGTGACCTTTGGGAGTTACAATGATATAATTTTTATAATCCACTTGATTCAATACCTAAGTAACTTAACTCTAAGTAAGCACCATTGGCAAAATATGTTTTATATGTTTATTTATTGGTTACATAGAATTTTATAATCTAATTAATATTTATCTTCGAAATCTGCACAGATATGGACCAGGGTGACATTGCTAAAGTTTTTGCTGACTGGGGCAAAGGAGAATTAGATTCCTTCTTGATAGATATCACATCAGACATTTTAAAATTTAAGGACGCTGATGGTATGTATAAATGTTATTACAAATCTCTTTAAATATTGTATTTTATTCCACAACAACACATTCCTGTTATAGCTAGTATAATGAACATTACAAAACATTGTTGTTGACTTTATAAGATACAATGTTGTTTCTCCAGCAATTTTACTAACTACAATAATTTTTAAACCGAAACACTCTTTGTGCACATAAGTATTTGTTCATAAAAATAATAGCTGCAGTGATTCCTCTCAATGGCTTCTAGTAACAACGATAAATAATTTCCATTAGTATTTAAGGGTAAAATCATTAACTCTTTTAGCTTTATGAATTATTTTAGGTCAGTACTTGTTACCTAAAATACGCGATGTTGCTGGACAGAAAGGTACGGGCAAGTGGACTGTGATCAGTGCACTAGAGTACGGAATTCCTGTCACCCTAATAGGGGAGGCAGTGTTTGCCAGGTGTCTATCATCATTGAAAGGTAATACATGAATTACAAAAAGTAGTAACTTATAGTGTGTTAGGGGGGGTATATCAATATGCTGACATTGAAGTTTGGAAAACAACATTAAAATGCCATGAAATTAATTTTGTGTTTTACAAATGAAAATTGTTCATTGGCAGGTCAAGATAATACTTTTAATTCTACTTTTTAGATGAACGCCTTAAAGCCAGCAAGACACTGTCAAAGAATGTCATAGAATTCGAAGGCGATAAGAAAGAGTTTATTGAACATCTCCGTCAAGCCCTGTATGCTAGTAAAGTAATCTCTTATGCTCAAGGATTTATGCTTCTACGAGAAGCTGCTTTGGTAAGTTTAAGAACATATAAAATGATATGCAAGTGTCAACATGTCTACTGTCGATACTGCTGATACATATTTATATAAATATTATAACAGTTAATATTTGTTATAGATCAACAATTGGCATTTAAATTATGGCAGCATTGCACTAATGTGGCGTGGAGGTTGTATCATACGAAGTGCCTTTTTGGGCAACATTAAGGTAAGACATACTAATATTGTGCGGTGTTTGGTGCTGCATAAATTAAAAATTTTAGGGATCAATTTTGGTGACATTTTTTTCTCATTATTACGGAAGGACATAGATTTTGCTAGTAAAGTATTCAGTTAAGAGCCCATTTTAATTTCTTTTTTTAATTCATTTAAACAGGAAGCATTTACAAAGAATCCGTCCTTGAGCAACTTGCTGCTGGACCCATATTTCTCGAAACTTGTATTGGCTTCCCAGAAGTCTCTTCGTCAGGTAGTGGCACAAGCTGCTTTATCAGGTGTACCTGCACCTACATTTTCTGCTGCTTTAGCCTTCTTCGATGGTTACAGCTCTGAAGTTCTGCCAGCTAATCTGCTCCAGGTAAAATTTTTTATTTTTTTGTACTAGTGTATGAAAATTTGTAGCCTTTGTAAAAATATTTTTTGATAAACTCTTAATAACAACCTTTATATAAAAACGATATTCTACTTTACACAGGCTCAACGCGATTACTTCGGTGCACATACTTATGAACTTCTCTCCAAACCCGGTGAGTTTGTTCACACCAATTGGACAGGTCATGGAGGAAATGTGTCTGCTTCCACATACAATAAGTAAGAGTAATTTTCCACGAATCTGTATTTTTTTTATACAATGATTTTAAAATACGAATGTGTCTTCAATTTATAAAGTTGCATTTTTTTAATTTGTCGGGATTGAAAAAATTATCTGTTATAAGACATACAGTGGACAAAAAATATAATATTTATTTATTAACATTTTGTGTAATTATAAAATTTATTACAATTTTTTAACATCGTTTTTTTATAAAAATATTTCATAAAAAATGTTTTAGATGTGTTTTAATTATTTTTTGTAAAACATTCACAGTTAAAATATGCTGATGTTTTGTTAACTTTCATAACAATTTTTATTACTTACCAGGCAAAGATGTGGAAATATTGTGATTAATTTTTATATTTTTATAAAATATAGTTTTAAAAAAATTTATAATATTTTAAAACACGGGGTGTAGGTGAT
>DWHU01000259.1:0-22906 GCA_018247975.1 Parides photinus
CGCGTGCGCGTGCGCGTGCGCGTGCGCCGGCCGCCCCTACCGCCGCGTGTCCGCTGCGCAGGTCGCGGTCGCGCAGGTGTCGGTCGCGTCGGGCGGCGAGGCGCGCTGCGTGCTGCTGGTGGAGGAGCGCTCGCTGGAGCTGTGCGTGGTGCTGTCGGACGCGCACCCGCTGGTGCCGCCGCGCGTCACCGCCGACGCTCTGCCCGCCGCGCCCAACACCACGCACTGGCTCACCGTCTACCTCGCGTACCAGGTACGACGCGCTCGCCATTATAAACTTAAACTTGAAAATAATACAAACACGGCGACGGGTCTGAACTCTACGTTACGAAGCACACACATCAAACTGTTGCGTAAATCTCACGTGTTACCCCGCGCCGGCTGTTCCAGAACGGGACACTGTTCAACGCTTTCAAGATGTGGATCCGGTCGGTGACGGCGCGCATCGAGAGCTCGCCGCAGTGCTACATCTGCTACTGCCGGCTGCACCCCGCCAGCGGCCGACTGCCCACCGTCCACTGCCGCCAGTGTCGCAACAAGTTCCACTCGCCGTGCCTGGTCAGTGCGCGCCCGCTACTCCACACTCGATTATTTATTTATTTGGTCTGCGTCTGCACTCGATCATATACTATAAAATGAAACGTACAAAAAACTTTAACTAAAAAAATGTATAAGTACATAATTGCTTGAAATAGATAGCGTTCACTGATTATAATCGCTATATATTTATAAGACAAGTTAGGGTAAGCAACTCACCCCCCGAACAGGTTCCCGCCTCCTCGTGGCGGAGGGGCTTTAGTAACCGTGGCTTGGTCACCCACGGTGAAGCGAAGAGGAACCTACCCGGCCGGCCCGTGAAGTAGAGCCGGCCAGGAGCGGCCGTCCCCAAATAAGCTATACTTGCCAGCCTCACCTCGGATGTGTGCCGGAGGGCTGCGGGGGTAGATTTTTCTGCCTTTCCCAGCCGAGACGGACTCGCGGAGGGAGAGGAGTATCGGTATTGCGATCCGTCGCGCGCCCTGTCCTCCGCGGCCGTAACGCGCAGAGCCAGGACAGCGGACACGGTTACGTTTATATACAAGCACGCGCCCGGGCGCTTCACGGCCCCAATAACATCATTTAACGTTTCACTTCTCGTTGCATTAGATGTTAATTTTTTCATTCCTACTATCAGTACGTGCTGTTTCCGTGCAGCGTCCCGCGAGTCCACAATGTTTTACAGTTTACAGAAGCTATTCCAGTACACGCGACAGCTCCGAGTACAAATCTGAATTGAATATAATTTATTTAAAACAAAATTTATGGGCTCCTGCGCCGTTTTACATTCATGTGCCTAGACCGGATCGCCGAATTCAGGATAGATTAAAAAAATCCGTTTAAAATAAGTGGGAGCTCAGTAACAGAGTGCAATTTGCAGCGCAAGTGGTTCACTACCAGCAACAAAACCAACTGCCCGCTGTGCCGCAGCAGCTTCTAGCAGCCGCCCACTTCCACCACTTCGGGAACGAGGACAATATGACGGAGCGGGGTGCGGCGCAGGCTCATCACGCTGTCGAATAAGTGTTCCTTAATTATATTTGTACAAGCGCGGAGTACAGGTAATGTTACGATCGACAAATTACAATAAAGCAACCGGAGATGTTTCGATGGTCACCAGAAAGTGATTTATAAATAAATGATTTCAACACAGAGAACCACATACATAACACTAAATCAAAGTAACCGACACCTTTTAAGCAAAACGTTTACTTGTACCTGGAGTAAGTGTGCGAAGTACGATGTAGGCATGTGTGAGTCTGCGCTGATTGTGTGTCGAGTGTGTGTGTATAAATGAAAGTCCATTGTAGATACTTCCGGAAGCTTTGTCAACATTCAGGTTGACGATCCAACCACAGCAGCTATAAGATCCTCAATTCCTTCTATGTTTTTGCTATTAGCCAACTGTCCAGTCTTTTTCACGTAATAGCTGTTTTGTTTTATTAAGTTATGATTATCATTAATCACGTTACGTAAGTACGCAGATGCAGTACTGTATTATCCCCCAGCAAAGGTAGTTTTTACTTTATTAGATTATGTCATTTACTTAAGCAACAATTTGGGAAGATGTTTTGTTTTTATTTTTTCAGTTGGGAGTTGATGCAAAAATTTATTTACAAAGTTGACTGTTTCTTGTGGTGTAGATTTTTATAATAATTCTGTTAAAAAGTGATTGATGTTCCTTCCGATTAGTTTCACTGTTTATTGCTTTCCATAAGTTTTAAGGATTTTTCCCAGTGTTTGATATTTGGTCTCTATGATACCTATGTTTAGCTTTTTCAATATTTGTGCAATAATTTTTGTATCATTTATAAGTTATTTTTAATATTCATCTCCCGGGTTGTGTTGTAGTTTGTTTTACATGTAATTTCTGTTCCTTATAAATCTTAAAATACCTGTGGTCATCCATGGTTTAATAGTATGGTTTTTTCGCGGTAATATTTTTATGTTATTTTGTAGACATTGTCTTATTTTATTTATCAGAAGCTCCGGCAGTGTATTTGGATCTGTGTAATTAATTCGTTAATATTTTTGGTCTTTAGCTCTTTAAGTGCTTTGTCAAAATCTATGGAAGTCTTGAACTTTGTACATTTTTTTAAATTTGTCTTTAGAGATAACTTTGAGAGAACCATATGATGGACAGTGACAGATATCAAAAACAAATGTTTTGGGTACTTTTCATTTGTGTAGTTTTAAGAAACAGTGATTTAAACAAAAATGTGGTCGCATAGGAAGAACATGTCCTGGAAAAAGTTTATGCATAGACAACACATTTAAATAATTTTGTTTATTTAGAAATAGATTAAAACTATAGAGTTCGCGACTAGACATGAAGTGAAGCAAATCGTCAAAAACAAGTAGTGCCCCAGTTCATTAAATTAGGAAATAATTTACAATAAATTCTCGAAATGAGACAAGCATACACAAAATATGTTTCATGGTGAGGAAACATTCAATCACTCTTGCACTTATCAACAAATGTCATCACAGTAAACTATAACATGAAAGCTGAAGTCGAATCAAATTGTCAAATTGCTGTTGGAGACAGATTTGACTGAGTGTAAGGATGCTATGCTAAGGGCCCGTGTAGTGCAATGGAGGTAATATAACAATGTCATTCAACTGCATTTGAGTCTGTTAGGCGCATCTAATGCGCCTGCAGCTGCTGGTTGATCCAGTCGACATCCTCATAGAAGCGTGGGTCGCTGACTCGCAGTGCAGCGCGCTTGTAGAAGAAATAGTACCATGGCGACACTGCAAACCAACAAACGAGTAAAAGTTATTGCAATTTTTTTTAAAGTAGCAAAGTTAAAATAGATGTATCAAGCAGCCATTGATTTACAAAATCTCTATAGATTTGGTTACTGGTAACAAAGAATAATAGTATTTAATACTTGGAGTCTGTAAAAATCTCTAAATGCTATATCTGCCCCCGTTTAAAGTTTGGCTTTATATCATTTGTGGTCTCAATATAATTTTTAATGTATTGGATTTTTATTTTTATTTGATAATTATCTCCATTTACTATATAAAAAAAAAAACAAAAATCACCGAAACTACTTATCTTCTGTGCATAATTTCTTATTAAAATTAAATGATTACAGTAAATAAAATGTTTGACTCACTGCATCTGTGTAATGTAAACAATACTATAAGCATGGGCGTGGAAACAGATTGTGGATCACTCCACTTCTCTAGCAGCCACACAGTGTGCAGGGTTACACTGGTGACAGTGTATGCACCGATAACTGAGCCTGCCGCGCGAAACTTGCGCACGAGGACCTCCACCAGGCCGGCCTGTGATTGCATGCAATAACAAGGTATGCAGGTTAACAGAACATAATACATATACAATGGTAACTTACAGATCTATCGAGTAGCGTGGGTCGGAGACTGCATGTTACAATCATGGAACAGCATTGTGCGTGCAGTTTAAGTTCGAGTTCCGAGTGCTCTGGCCAGTGGACATCGGTGTTTACTGCGATACCTCCACGTTCGTCGCAGACGACTCGTGTCTCCCCGCGAATTTATGATAATGTAAACATTTTTTTTTTAATATGTTTGGACAATTCACACAACACTGTCTTGTCCCAAAGTAAGCAGAGTATATTTGCTCGTGTTATGACTACTGGATAGCTGATAGGCTAATTAAATACATTTTTTTTTTTGTAAATATATACATGTCATACATAGAGAACACCCAGACTCGGAACAAATATTGTTCGTGGCGGGTATCGAACCCACAACCTCTTACTCGGTAGGCAGGTACACTACCAACTAAACTAATCGGCCAGCCAAAAATGTAAAATGTAAAAAAAAAATAAATGTATAAATATATTTATATTTGCACACAACCGAGCAAATTTAAAACTTAAAACAAAGGTACTTACTTGAAATAAATAAGTAGAAAAAAAAGTCACCAGCATGATAGTTACCGACAGCACCAGGAAAAGGTCTTGAAATCTAAATAAAGCAATTAATATAATTAAGTGTATGAATTATTGACAGCAAGTTTTTATAAAATATTAACATACATGAATAAAACAAGCAGCCCATCGCGAGTTCTCGGAAACAAGCTGACGCAATTGAATAACAAATCGCAGAACATGAACGTAAGCTGGCTGAACAAGCAGAACGTGTACCGCGGCGTCGACAACTTCATGTTTTAACAATAATTTCAACTCCAACTGTAAATAGAGACGAGCCCCCCATGCGAGCGCTTGTGACGTCAAGCGCGAGTCGTCGCGTGACGTCAGGCGGCGAATCGTGTGACACTTGTATGACATTGACACAGACGGGCGATTTTTTCTTTGTTCAATTGTCCTGGAGACATATCTTTAAGCCTGCCTACTAAATACTAGGTACATTACGAAGTGCTTATTCCTGTCGTGTTTTGGGAAGTTTTCACATCCTCTGCTTTTATTTACCAGATACATAACCTTTCTGCTGCCCCCGCAGCAGATTGGTATCCAATGTAGGATTTCCCCATGATAAAAAAAAGGGTGAATACAATTTATTGCCCTTAAATTTTTTTTTATTTATTATTTTTTGAAATTGCAGTATCAGTAATTACATTTCATGTACAATTTTTAGAAATATGTGTTTATTTAAATCCCGATGATCTGTGGTATATAAAAAATATTATCAGTAAGTATAAATTTAGTATATTAATTGACAAAGGTAAAAAAACAGATATCTTTAAATATATATGGTTTTTTATTAGAAGAAAAAGAATTAGAACTTATTCCATAAGTTTGTAAACATAATTTTTGTTGGCTATGTCTACTTCTCAAAACTGCCAATATAACAATTACAAACAAAAATGTTATAAAATAACCTGTAACATTGTCAATGATAATATAAGATTTACAAGGTTATAACAAGTTTTGGTAACGCCGCAGTATTTTTGGTTCATAAATTAATTAATAAACATCATTACAAACCTAATTTTGCGAGAAATCGTCGTTATGGGAGACACTGACAGATATTTTCGCGGTAATAAAATGAGGCAGTCGTTGAAAACTCGGCGCGCTGTTGACGTTTACACTTTCAATTCTTAATTAATAATGGAAGTTGAGCATAATTAAAATTATTGTGGAAACACTTTAAGGTAAGCCACTCGTTTGAATTTGATTACTAAAAAGTTACATGACTTCGTCACTCGATGCCACTTCCGTCGAGACAGGAAAAGGAAGTGCGGCCAGTGATCCAAAAAGATATGGTGCTGGTCTCTGCATCCTTATCCTGTCTACAAGTTTAGTTTTGTAATAGAACGGAACCCGCGAATCAGTTTGTAAACATTCTCTACGACGGTTTTCTGCTACGTGACGGCAGCCCACGTCGTTTGATTCAACTGAATATTTTCGCTCGTTATGTCAAGAACAATATTACTACTTCGATATACTTTCAATCTGCCATTTTATTTTTTATTAAAATCTTTCAAAAATTGTTTTAATAGATAAATGCAAGGTTTTGCAGAGCAATACTTAAAATGTTTAATAGAATCACACAAACCATTTGAATTCATACAATAATTTATGATTTACGTTGTTAGAGGATTTATAAAAGGATTTTTTTTTTCAATCTTGTGTATTGTGGGCAGTAGTATGTCAGTTTTCCTATTTTTATTATCACTATTCTAAAGATTTATAATGTCTTAAGTTTATTTGTAAAAATAACCAAAAAGGTTGTCTATTTATAGTTATGTATAATAAAACAATATTGTTGTATTAAAATGTATTGTGCTAGGTAACAAAGTATGAAGGGAAGTGAGAATGTCATGAGTGTATTTTTACATTATCCACTTCAATAATTTAGCTTTCTACTAGATAATTTTGGGGGGTAAATTGCATACATAACATTTATGTTATATTTGAATCAGATATATTTAGCAACATATTTACTTCATTAACCAGGCAAAGTTCGGTTGTGAAAATGATGAACATTGCTCAGTTTTAGTTTATTGCAATCTGTATTTCATAATATTAACACCGGAGGCTTGTGGGATCCTCACAAAATTGTGCCTTTTACATTAAGTGATATCATGAAAGTACCCTATTTATTTATTTATGGTTAAGTTAGGTATTGTTTTAATAAGTACAGTTTTTTTACATGACTTGAGTTTTTGATATTGTGTGTAATTAATTTGTTAGGTTCAATAAAACAAAATTGTTCTATTAAATGTATTGACGCTCGGTAGCCAAGTACAAATGGAAGTGGTCGTGTCATAAATGTGATTTTATATTACCCTCTTAATTTTTTGTCAAGAGGATTAGTAGGGTAAATTGACATACATGGAAAGAAAGAGGAAGACCGAAGAAACAATAGATGGATTGTGTGAGAAATGGATGATATACGGTGTTAGCGGCTGAATGATGAGTTAGCGTTTGACAGGAATGCTTGGAGAAGACTGACATACTGCACCAACCCCAAATAAATTGAGAAATGGGCAGGACAATGATGATAAAATTGGCATTCAAAACACAGTTATAAAAGGAATTCATAGAAAATAATATTGCAGAAAAAAAAAGCATTGTACTTTTTATTTATATTATTAACATGTAATGGAGACAAAAATAATGTTTGAAATTGTATCTGTTAAGTTGCAGGCGGTCCAAGATGACATCAGATCTGTGCACGGATGATGTAGTTGTGCAAATTACTTCACCACAAACTATATTGGTAATGTATCAGTAAAGCCATGGCACAGTATCCCATCAAGCAAACTGTAAAGGTAGCATATAAGCCCCTTTCTACTGCTCATTTTAGTATAATCCAAATTGTTTACGACAAACTACTTCAGGTAAATTATCTTGAGAGAACATGTTGAACATTTTCGAGCCTGGTGCATTCAATCATATTGTTGAACTATAGTTACACCAGCTGATAGACGCCCGCACTGGTCATAAGTATTCCCCTAAGACGACGGTTTCCTACAACCTTTGAAAATTTTATTAGAAATTTTAAATATTAAAGCAGGATAAGTAATTTTCTTCGCGCATTGGTAAAATTTTACCATGCGCGTAGTGTGCTGCACTGTAATGTTCACAGTAACCAGTGTAGTCGTTCGTTGCTAATGTTTAGTCGTGTGCAGCCGGACAGCGGCGGCTCGGCGGGCAGCCCGGGCGCCGGCGGGGCGCGCGGCGCGGGCGGCGGCGGCGCGGAGCTGGGCCGCCGGCTGCTGTTCGCGGCGCGCGCGGGGGACACGCAGACCGTGCTCGACCTCATGGCCAAGGGCGCGCCCTTCACCACGGATTGGGTGAGTACTCATTGCATGCGATTACATCGCACCTTGCGCTTCGTAGTTTAACAATCGCGAGACAACAGAAACACAACACAACAGAAAGCTCACGCTCACGAACACGTCCACTGCATCGCGCAGAAGACACTACGGCTCCAATAATTCAAAACTTCGCCCCGTACAAGATTGCGACGCGCGAGTGCACGTTGAGATACTCCGCATGGATTCCAGTGCGCTCTGTGCTTCATATAAATATGTGGTTGACAAAAACTTTGCGTTTGCAGCTCGGCACCTCGCCGCTGCACCTGGCCGCGGCCAACGCGCACGCGGACACGTGCGCGGTGCTGCTGCGCGCGGGCGTGTCGCGCGACGCGCGCACCAAGGTGGAGCGCACGCCGCTGCACCTCGCCGCGCACGCCGGGCACGCGCGCGTCGTGCGCCTGCTGCTCGAGCACGGCGCGAACGTCGACTGCAGGTCGGCCCCCCCTCCGGCCCCCCCGCCCGCCGGCCGCCGGCCCCTGCGACCGCTCACCGCACCACGCCGCTCCTTGCGCAGGGACATGCTGTGCATGACGCCGCTGCACTGGGCGGCGGCCCGCGGGCACCTGGCGGCGGCGCGCGAGCTGCTGGCGCGCGGCGCGGACCCCCGCGCGCGCTGCAAGTTCCGCAAGTCGCCCCGCTGCCTGGCGCTGCGCGCGTGCGCCCCGCGCATCGTGCGCCTGCTGGACGACGCGCTGGCGCAGCGCGAGCTGGCGGCCTCGCTGCCGCCCATCGCGCACGGTCAGTACACGCGGCGTGGGCGCGCCGGACAGGACCGACACATTACTACAGCGTTGTTACTGTTCTTTTAGATTCTATTAAAGAAGAAACGAACGAGAATGAGTTGGAAAATGTTGCACGTGAGTATACCTGCTGCTCTATGTGGAGTTGCTTCGCCGGAGGTTTATTGTAACATAACCTTGGTAATGTTTTAGGCATACAAGAAATTAATTCGCCCAAACTGAAACAGCAACAAGACAAGAGTGTTAGAACGGGCGCCAGGACCGAGGTACGCATCACGTTACAGCTTACAGCGAGTGTCCGGATAAACGGTTCCGTAAAATGTATTGTTTCCATTTCTGTTGTTGGAGAGGGAGCGTAAAACAATTATTGATAATTAGCGCTTTTTTAAATTTGAATTATAACCTACTTTACAATGGAGCGACATAAATAACTGAACGTAATTAAAAAGTGGGCATCGCTTTGCCGGTTGCTGGGGGCGGCGCAGGCGCGGGGCGGCGGCGCGGGCTCGGGGGCCGAAGCGGAGGCGCTGCTGCGGCGGCACGGCATCACGCTGCTGCCCACCGACGACGGCAGCACCGTGCTGAGCGCGTTGCAGAGCGGCCGCACCGTCGTCCTCTCCGGTCGGTGTCAGGTCACGCGACACCTTCGAGATCCATACGTAGCGCAAAGCGAAAGCCGGTATACCGCCAGTACCGGCGAGCTGCTGTTCCTCGCTACGGCCCCTAGTAGTAGCCTCATGCTACAGTTATATTTATATCGTCTACTTTTTGCAAGCAAAAGCTTTAGTGTGCCCGCAAGACTGCATTCGTAAAAAGAAACCCAAGTTGTTACGGAAAGTAGTTTATTTACTTCTTAGATTTCGTTCAAGTTGCAGTGCTTCGAACGAATGGCATACGGTTGCAGCGAACGCAGTGTTGTCACCGTGTGTGTAACAGACACCGTGTGTGCGCAGACGCCGGGAAACTGATGTTGAAGGAGAGCGGCTCCGCGGCCTCCTCGCTCGGGTCTACTGCGAAGAGCGCAGGGAACACGGGCGTGCATGTAGCCGGCGGGCCGACTGCGGTGAACAAGTGTACGAGCATCGCTGGCCCCGGAGGCACGGCGAGCGGGGGCGGGGGTGGTGCCACGAGCGGCGCAGGGGTACTCCTCTCGGCGAAGGCAGTGAAGTCACCGCCCCGCAGCGGCCTCAAGGTGTTCACGTTGAACAGCCTGAGCGCGCTGGGCGGCGTGCCCGCGGCGCCGCTGAGGAAAATCATAAATCCGCAGGACTTGCAAGTTGGTAACAGTTTTTTACTTCTGTCAAATTGTGCAAAATCTTTGCCTGATATTGTCACCGTTCAGTGCCGAGTACACGTGTACAAGTAATCATATTAACATGTTCGGGGCAGTCAAACAACTTTGGTGTTAGACAGTTCAAATATAAAGCCACAAGTCATTACTAAAAATTTATATTACTTGGCAAGTGCCAATAATTATTTTAATGTGTATATATTTTGGTGTATTATTTATTACTTTGCATACCAAATACGTTTGCTAACTGAGCATCATGCGCCACAACGCCGCAGGCACTAACAGTGCGTGGCGGTAAACTAATAATCAGTCATTATAACACAGCAGCTCTAACACAGATCGGGCACGCGTTCAGCTAGAGATATTGCTCGGTTGTATTACGCGTGCAGTTTTATTTCTCATGCTTTTTGATTAAAAAACTGGGGCTGCACAAGCTCGTGTGCAATGAACCCCTGGCGCCCCCTAGGCCTGACCCCCGCGGTTATAACTATTGACTTTTCCGTCGTAACAAGAAAGTTTTTTCATATTACACCAAGCTATTTTATAAGCAGGTATAGCTTACAGTATGGCATTAGTTACGGCCTTTCTTATGACGGCAGAATAACACTTATTGTTTTTATGCCCGTAGCACATCTCAGTTGCGAAACTAAGCTGCAAACCGCGATACTTCATGTTTAGTCTTGTGTTTTAAGTTTTATGGACAGCGAAATGTATCGAATTCTTGTTTCGCTGCCCATAGCACTTACAACACAAGGCGTAGCTCTATCGCGGTTTTGCTGCTCGAGTTCCGCAGCGCAAGTGTGCTACGTAAGGTTTATTTCGAGTTGAAACAAAATGTTCGAAAACTAAGTCGCTTACAGGCCGCCCGCTTCTAACATATCATTGTTGTACCATGATGCATCAGGACGATGCTGCCGTCTCAAGGAGTGGCGCCCGTGTGTGTTGCACACCCTGCATTATAGGTTAAATCGCCTGTTTGAAAATTTCAGCAAGTGAAAATAGTTCAGCTGCCATCCGAGGCAAAAATAATGCCGTCGAAAGTCGTGTCACTCGCCAGAGCAAAAAAGAAGATTCTGCAGTGCCCGCCCGTAAAGATCCTCATGAATAAAAGCAACTTCGAGAAATTGATCGCTACCGCGAGCAAGGCCGGCGGCGTGAGGAACGCGGCAGAGGTAAGCCGGCAGAAGCAGCGCGCCGGCTGGTACGCTGCGGATAGTGTGGCCCTGTTCACTGCAAGTAGGCGTCTGTTGCCGGAGATGATCCAGGTCAGATCCCGGTCTTCTCCAAATATGTCTAGTTGACCACTGACTGTCTTCCTACCAGAAGCATGACATCGCGTTCTAAGGTTTTCGTAACGATATAAAAAAAATGTACCGTGCAAACATAATATAGGGTGTGCCATCAGTAAAGTAAATGAATAAATAATCATCGCGTGAAGAGATTGTAGCTCCTTTGCTTAAAAAAGCATTTCGTTCATGAAGTCGCCGGAGGAATCGTCAATCCAATTGTTACTGTTGGTGTGCTCAAACTGTACTACTCACTCGGACAACTTAACTTACAATGTATAACGTAATGGCTTTCGTGTTTAGGAGACGGACGCACCGAGTGCACTGAGCACTCTGACCGAGATCACCGACGCTGATCTGCCGGAGGAGGACGGTGCGGAGGGCGCGGGTGCGGGGGCGTGCAACGAGGGCAACCCCGCGTGCGGGTGCAGCGTGCGCCTGGCCGCCGCGCAGCGCGCCCTGCAGCGGCTGGCCGCCGAGCTGCGGGCGGCGCGCGCGCGCCTCGCCGAGTACGAGCCGCGGTGAGGCGCCGCGCCCCCCCGGCCCCCCGCCCCCACACTTGTGATATTAATTATAACAGGATCATTCGGCGCTGGCCCTTGTCGTGTGCACTGTGATGGGCCGCCGCGAGCAGCGGTACATCATTTTTTATTTTTATACGAAAATAAATATTGACAATTTTATACAAAACCAAATTCTTAAACTTAACTGGCTTTTTATCACAACCCTCACTGGCCACGTCAATTTGTTTTCTACTAATGCTATTCAAAATGTCTGCGTACTGATTTATATGGACTGTGGCTGCAACACACACACGACGGGTGTGCGGCCGCGCCTTAACTGTATGTCAAAAATAGAAAAGTCATTGGTAGTGTGTTTGTTTATTTCGATTTCCAAAAGATCAGAAGCGGCATGGTGTGTGTGTGCGTGTGTGTGTGCGCTAGGTGCCGTCGCGGCGCTGCGCGCGCGCCTGCAGCACGTCGCGGAACTGCGCGAGGATCGCGTTCTCGCGCTTGGCGCGCTCCTCCTTGCTGAAGGCGGCCAGCGCGCGCTTCTCGTCCGCCGAGTAGATCTGGTTCTCTTTGCGGATCCGCACCGCCTCCATGCGCCGGTGCCTGCGGACGCGCGCGTGCATTAACTCCACGTATAGCATTAAATTACCAAAATTGCACGTTATTTCGTAGATAAAGGTATAAATAAAGTTGTAGCCGTTGTCAAGGAACACCTTTATGGTTGCGGCGTCGTCCAGCAGAAGCAACACGACGTTGCGCTTCCGTAACGTTTGGACGCGGGGGCCCCGCGGCTACCGCCTTTGTACGTACGTTATAACTCGACACGTACCTGCTGCCGCTCATGACGTAACCCACGGCCTCGTACGAGGCGATTTCATCTGACGTGAGCCCGATCTCCCCGCGCCGCGGAATCCTCTTCCCCTCGGCCACGAAGGCGGCCATGGCGGCGCCCTCTCCGGGCAGCAGCGCGCGCCCGAAGTCCTTGGGGCCCAGAGCGCCGGCGGAGCGCGGCACGGGGCCCACCGTCTCCGTTGATATTTCGTCTTCACCTTTCTTGTTTGTTTTTAATGATTTAGCGATTGCCACTACTTCGTGTTCACCTGCCAGTGAACGATTTCGTTTTAGCCATTTTAAATTATTTTACTTAAAAAAAATTAAGACTCATTAAATCACAAGAGAATATTACTCGACACTGCAATGTGATAAATTACCATCAGCTGCCAATTGGCCGTCTCACTCGCTTAAAGAATTTAAGCTTCGCGATGGGACCAAGACATGGTACACCAGAGTGCCAACCCTGGTGTAGATTACGAGAACCAAGGAACTTTGTCCAGAAGAGATGTTTTGTGGCTTCTGCTTCGGTTGTCGGTAGCCCTGCTACAGCTCCTGAACTCTTTCTCCTTAATAAGCATTAACATGGATAATGAGACAGGTTGTGGAAAAGCAAAGGATATCTAAAAAAAACACTCACTTCCTTTTTCCACCCAGACTTCTTCTTCACTGCTGGAGCTTGAATTGCTGCTGGAGCTCCTAGATTTTTTCTTTTTTGCTTTTCTTCTAGCCTTTTTTACCTTTTTTAGTTTCTTTTTCAGCTTTTTTAACTTTGTTTTTGTGTCTTCTTTGCCTTTGGACTTTTTGGATTTCTTTTTTTCTTTTTTATCCGAGTGGCTCGTTTGTGAAGTTTCTTCATCAGAGCTGGTAATAAAATATTATATGAATGGATTTCACTACATTTACGCCACCTTTGCCTACAATAAGATTTAAGTTTGTGTTATAATTTTGTTATTAATTGTTTTTGTTTTTGTTTTTTAGTTTTTTTTTTTACTTTGCTCAATAAATTTTACAACATATTTTGGTGACTATCCTCTCAGGTAAGGGAATATCTGTATAAGGTAGCCACCGCCCGCCTATACAGACATTATAGAAGAATTTAGTTATATTCAAATATTTTGGGTATTCTTCTTCTCTGTTGTAACAGTCTTGACAGACTGGTCGTGGTCATCATGTAATTCAGGAAACCCGCTTTACTAGGCGCCTCCACTCCTCTCTACTTTGTGTTTTTTTACCCATTTTGGGTATTAAGGTGTTCATATATAGAAACACAAGTCGTTATTAAAAGCTTGTATTATTTAGCAAGTGCCCAGTATTATTCTAATGTGCCTCAATACCTTGGTGTATTCCCTTATATACTAAATACGTTTGTTAACTGAGCAACGTCGCAGGCACTAACAGTGCGGTGTGGTAATACTATATAATCAGTCATTACAATACAATATAATATAAAGAAACATTTTGTAATAAGATAAAATAACAACAGTAATTTGCTACAATACTTATGTATTTTGCAGTATATGTGAATATTTTATAATATATATATGCGTTTAATGTTGTATGCGTAAAAATAATATGTGCGCGTATCTAAATAGTAGCGCGGGTGCATGCGTGCATTTTAAAAAAATTCTTCAGATTCCTACATACAATTATGATGCATAAGAGAATAAAAACTTTATATTTTGTTAATGGTATTGTTATATTTGAGGGTATTTAACTTGTATATTTTATTGAATAATAATATCAACTAAGTGGGTACACCGAAAAATATAAATGTAATGTCACTTGACGGAATGGTTACGTAGCTTCCACAACGCATAGTACTTACTAATGTGTTTTGTAATATATTCAGTACATACAGGTATTGTACAGAGAACTTGCTCGGTTTATAAATTGCCTGGCAGAACATTCTATTTTAGTTAGTCTGGTAGGAGCGACTACATTTGTTCTTTTCTATTAGGATCGACGGAGTAAAATTTTAAAGTTTTATATAAGTTTAATATGGCAAAAAGTATTTACGGTTTGCATGAGCATATAATTTCTCATTTGGGTAACAGAAAGCTAAAAAGTACATAATAATATGGGGCAATAAAGAGAATTAATAAATAAATACTTTCACATATTATGTAAGTGTACCATCCGACTTGAACATCAACATCTCACTTTCGCAAATTTATTTCAAGATGATGTACACAAATTAAAAAATATTATATATACATCTTAACTTTCCTGAATATGGTCATACTATTTTGGAAACCCAAATGAAATGGTTAAGGTAACCACTGGGTCGTGATTCGGTTGTAAGTGTGATACTTCTCAATGTGAAAGTAAGATGAAATATTTACTTATCGTACATAAAAAAATATTTAGAATTATGTAGTAAATCCACATCAGGTTCCCTTTTAAAGTACATAAATATAACTTTTTGGAATGTTTTTAGTCACCAGGATATTTAGCCATTATGATTTACTGTATGAAAATTAGAGAAGTAATAGCAGTTAATTGTTAAAAACTTACTCTGCTCTTATAGGAGACTTGCCCCACACTGATGACACACCTATTTGTCCAATCCTCTCCCTCTCCTCACGTCTTGCATCCAGAAACTCTTCCTCCTGTGGCTTATACCGCCCTCCTCTCGATCCATGGCCGCTGCTTCCTAGTCCTGCATGAATATCATTAAAAAAATTATTTTATCCCTAAAAGAGAAATAATAATAGAGAATTGAAAGTTAATACTATGATGTTGTCCAACAGGAAACCCATGGCGCCAAGTATTTGGCATATGGATGCCTTTGTGACTCAAGTGATAAATATGTAATATTTTTGCTAAAGGCAATTTTTTCACCATTGACATTTTTACAAAAGCCAGCCTAATAGCATCTTCGTTGCATATCCTTAAGAAAAAGGGAGCAAAAAGATAAATGCTGAATGATTATGTAGTATGGTAATACTACTTGAACGAGTATCATACAAGAAGTGAATAAAAACTTGAGTATATTGCCTGAGCTTGAAATCTGGAGGGTAACAAAATGTAGCCAAATTGATTGATTGATACTAAAAATATTTTTTTATTCAGTAGTAATGACAAAAACTATACTGTTGTGAATTTAATTTTTATTGTTGAAATTATGAAAGTTTACACACACAAACATATGTTAATGTTCACAAAGTTCTACAAGGGACCATCCAAGTAGTAATCCAACACAAAATAAGTTTAAGTGAATCAAAAAATACATACAAAGTTGTAAATTACTTCATGTTTTATGGATGGATTATTTCTGTGATTGCATATTATGTTATATTTTTGATACCTGATAAGAATAGCCATAATGAATAGCTTTATTAACCGGTACACTGTCATTGTCAGGTAAAAGCTTATTCTTATCTAAATAAAGTTCATTAAACATCTAAAATACTGGTTATTCATACCAGAAATATATATATAATAAATATTTTAACTATATGAAAAATGGAAAATATTGGGCACATATTTTCTTTATGATTTCATAAACAGTAAATTAGACTGTGTGGGTTGGTGGAATAGCCTGCTGCACACGTTTACGTCATGTGACTTGGCACCCCTTTGTTACATGTACGAGAATGGTCAACAAAATTCACAAGTAACCATCAAAGAAACCAATAAAAAATTTATTAATAAGAATGTCATAAATGTGTACCTTGGAATTTGCTGATTCAGATTTAATATTTTTTTAAGGGTTAACTCTGTTACAAAAATACATTGCCAAGTCTATTCTTGACAAGACTAAAAAATAAATATTATTCAAAATCCATGTTGCTTAACACCACCGAGTCCATTAAATTAAGATATTTATTTTATTTTCAATTATTTATTTATAGATATGTTACTTTTTTTCTGGCACTGGTTTTTCCAATTACTATTGCAATCTCTGTCAAAATAATCATGACTAAATTATTACTATATCCAGTTTTAGTTTTTGTATCATTCTTTTTCTGTGTATACCAACATCTGACATGATATAAGTATAAACCTTTATTCTTGCCTTACATATTCATATTAATTACTTAAAGAGTTTGTTAATAATTTGGTTCTTAATAAATAAATAGTGTTAAGTTGGACCTTTGCTGATTTTATTATACTATTTCCGTTCAGTTGCAATTATTATGTGACCTTACCTCCGCCAAGCCCTCCTATGTTCAGATCTCTGCAGGGGCTTCGGGCCCGCTCTCGGGCGTGCGATCTTTCTCCTTCCTTCAACCTCATCTCCCACTCCCTCTTTTCTTCGTTCCTCCCGTCGCCTTTAGTATCCCGGCGGCGGTCCTTGTTCTGACCTCCATGGTCGTTTTCAGTATTTTCTCTCTTAATTCTATCGGAAGAGCGGCGTCTATCGTGGCTGCGCCTCCGATTTCTGTTCCGGCTGCCACTACGACTGCCACGGCTAGCGCTCCGGTGCTCGCCGCGTATTCTGCTGCGACGGCCGCTCCGACTCCTGCTCCGATGCCTATTACGGCTGCAGCTACGGCGTCTGTCTGCACTTCGGCTCCGGCGTGCCTCGGTGCTGAGGCGGCGGCTACGGTCACAACCGTTCACCATTTTGCTGTAACTTCCACTTATACTAAAAATTGAATATAATAGAATAATCTTTTTACTATACACTATTCCCTACATACTCAAAAATAATAAACAAATTTGACAAGTGGGAGAACGGTCCAACGAAAAACTAACGTCACGTTGACAGCGGCACCGCGGGCTGCCTGGGTAACGTTGTAAAATCAAATATGTATAGTAACTCGTAAACAATTTTCGTTTCATTTCAGAAATTCGATGATGCAGAACACCCAGTATTCTTTTCTTTATATTAGAAATTAATTGATATTACTTATTAGTATTTATCCATGTTGCATTTCTCACACGCATTCTGGTACCATCGCTGTTGTCGATGCTTACACGCGCCCGCTACGACCTACGTACATGAAATTTATAACAATCTTTTTATGTAATAAATGATAATTCTTTTTAAATTTTTAATCAAGGTGTAGCCCAATCTTGAATAAGTACTTTTATTATTATGTAATTTTTCAAGGTTATCGAATAATGACAAATCTTTATACGTTTTCAGGGCATTCCCCTAGTCATGTCCTTTTAAAATTGGAAATACGTTAAAAAAATTAAATGGTGTGTATTTATACAAGGCGCGTGAAAGATGGAAATGGGATGGAGTATGAATAAGAAAACAAAATGATGCAATGCAAAGAAACAAAGAAAAAGAATGAGGAGGAAATAATCAATTAAATAAAATAGTAGAAAATTTGGCGTCTGGGCTCTGGAAGGCTCTGGCGTCACTACACCGGAGAATTAAAAAAACCTAGACTGTTTGTCCACGATGACGATGAGGCGCTAGCGGCCTCATGGTGTTCGATGTAGCCCTGGGAATCATCCCGCTGCACTTTTACACGGATTGAGCTATCAGTGATCACTGCCGAGTCGGGGGTCGGGACGCCCGTCACCCGCATCTCCCGAGCGCGCGCGCTGCAAAGTGGCCGACATTTCGGTATGACAAAGTAATTATAAGGTCCGTAAACATTAAGTTGTATCAAAACAATAAATGCAGCATGTGAAGCTATGATGATTCCGTTTGTGTGACGGTCGAACGTGCCGCGCGTCACTGAGAGGTGCGAGTTCGATCCCCAGCGAACTCGAACTTCCGATGAAAGAGAGCATTAGAGAGGAAGCAAGCAAGAGGCAACCGACATATTTTCAAATTGACAGGATTTTTAGATATGTAATCCCGGCTACTTTATTGTCATCCCCACGTAACGCAGGGTCACTCAGTTCTCAGAAGCGGATACTCAGCAACTGCGGGCTTGAGGGCGCAGAGCGCAGCGGGCGCTTAGCCTCATTTATCGGAGCTGGGCTCGGGAGCTCACTCGGGGCCTTGGTGCGAGCCGCTACCAACTA
Organism: Parides photinus; assembly: GCA_018247975.1. Classification (NCBI taxonomy): domain Eukaryota; kingdom Metazoa; phylum Arthropoda; class Insecta; order Lepidoptera; family Papilionidae; genus Parides; species Parides photinus. The sequence goes on from DWHU01000259.1 coordinate 18,417, forward strand.
ATCTTCATCGGATTGGTGTGTTCCTCGATGTGATCACAAGGTACCGCGTCCCCGCTTTCAGAAATCAATGAAAACGCTTCTTTTTTTGATGAAGTGCCTCTAAATATTTCACACTCCTTTACATTGTTTTGTTATACTGAATACCTCGTTCCATCGATCGATATTTGGTTGTCCGTAACGTCACCACCGCGCGGGGACCTCACCGGTTCAAGTAAGCATTGGAAGAAAATTTAACAGCACACGAAGCTGCGTCTGTTAAAGCAAGAAACAAACTTCCTGCTTTTGTAAAGTATCTTTTATGGAGCGGATGGAGCGGAGCTACGCATGCAGATGTATATATCGAGGGCAGGCGCGGGGCCGCCCATCCCGCGGCTATCATTCCGTCGGAGACAGCGGTGTGGACTCGGGCCCGGCCGGAAATTTTGTTAATGCGATTAAAAGGAAACATTTGAAGACTTTACCTATGATAGCTAAAGTCACTAAAGGTTTTTAGACCTTAATTATGATGTCTCTAATAATTAATCGCTTGTAAAGTTGAACTGCCGAGCGCAGCGACATAGGATTTCATGCAAGTATCATGTAGATGCAAACGTCGTGTCACATGTGATATGAGAATCTATCTCCGTAGCTCCCAAAGTGGTCCAGGTGGACCCCAGAAGCCTACAGAGGACTGGACGGAGGTCCACGTTTGCGTGACAAAAAAATTTGAGTTTACAATTCGTGAGCGGGGGTCCATAAAAATGTATCTGCAGCGGCTGAAAAACTAAAACGTTGGCTCGACTTCACCTAGCAATAGAAGCGGATAATATTTTAAGAAGCCCAGCGACTGTTACTTGTTACTACTTAACATAACCAGCACACTTAACGTTCCCACTGCAGGGACTTGAGGCCTTCCTATCATAATGAGAGAGTTGTAGCCTTAATCCACCACGCTGCCTAAGTGCGGGTTGGCGGATAGTGCTAGTGATATTTAATTTTTTAAAACGCACATAACTCACAAAAACTCATCGATCATCGATATCTGTTGACTAGATTAAGTTCATATGCAATAGATGACACTGTGTTAAATGTATCGATGTTTAATCTGTATACAAAAGAAAGTTGTGTTAGTTACAACACCTGTAACTCGGGAACGGCTGAACAGCTTTTCATGATTTTTATGTTTTTTGATTTGTCTTCGTCGGGAATAGGATAATAAGTAATTTTTATTCCAGGGCCGATAAAAATCACAAGCTATTTACGCACAAATTTAATTCAATTCAACAAAATTCTGTAGTTTATTGTTGTTCAAGGAGTTTACGTTGAATCGCACGGTTGGTTCAGAGATCCGCCGCTGGATGGCGCTGTTTGCACGGAAGATCACGCCATCGATTGCTTAGTAGATGTGATCACATCGCTTCGGATTCGACAACCTACACAGTTCCGAAAAGTACAATGCAACCTGTGAGTAGTGAAAAGTGAACAGAGAGCCACTTTTACAGTCCACAAAAAAATGACATTTGTACTGATATAATTAATAAAAATTACTGTATAATTTTGTGTTTAATTTTAAATTATAAGTCTGCCCATTTATAGGATATTAGCCGGAATAAAGTTCGCCGAGAGTTATATCCGTGTAAACAACGACCATTATACAATCAGTTATCACAGCATTCCAGACGCGTGTTAACCATAAATATAATCAGAAGTGCACTTAATAGTTCCCACGGAATTTCGGGGACATTTTAACAGTAAACCTGCCCCAAACCGAAACCTGAGTGTTAACTATGCCATATAAGAAATACACAAGTGTTTGTCCACATTCGTCTGTAAACTTGATAATATTTAAACCATGTTTTAAAACAATAAAGTTAGTCTGCATCTGATCATTAAATCGTCAACATAATTGTTGTTTTATTCTAAAAAGCCTTTCGCCCTCACCCACAACTTAACTCGAGTCCGCTAGTTATTTATTAAAAAGACCCTGATGTGAGTGGTTCGCTGCAAGTGATAGCCGTTGAATAAATAACGTTCCGTACGTCTCGCTTGAATTTTAGCAGCGAATAATATCCTATCGATAAATTATTTCTCCACCGCCGGGCAGCGCCCAGAAAAATGATGCGATATTGCAATATGAGTGCTCGCGCACGCGGTGCAGGCGGGAGCAGTGCTGCGACGAAGGACGCCTCTGGACGACACTCCGAAATGCGTGAATATCACGTAGTCGAGCAACAAGAGACGCGACGTCGTCGGACGGACGCGGCTCCGTCGCGCTCGTATTCGTATGCCACTGAGACACGAGTTAGCGAGTTACAAGCACCCGCAGGGACGATGACAATTTCATTTTGTGTTTCCTCACCAGCCTCGGATGTACGATTACTCGAATCTCGATGAGTGGGAATCATTTGCCTCAAAAAATATTTTTTTTTATAATATGATGGAATTTAATCTTATAATATGATGGTAGCGAGTCTACCATACTACAACAACGTATGCAAGTTCACCGGGCCGTAGCCGTTTTGTATACGGCAAACGGCATCCAAAATTTCGCTTCAAGTTCGTCTAGATTTAAAAGTAAAAAATACTTTAAAGAGTGTGCCCGGAAGTCGATAAGAGGCCTCATTTTAGTATCGCAAGCAGGGTGTTGATGGGTCCTGGGCCAAAGCACGAGTAAATACAATGTGGAGTACGAAAATAACGATATCAGCGTATTGATGACGTCGTTAGTTTTATCATAAAAACGATATACTTCATATATTGGTTTATTTCCAAAAGTTTCAATAACGCACTTAAGAGATTTATTCTTAATTACCACTCAATCAATAATGCCCGATACGTACAGCCGTCCACTTTTTATACCAAAAATCACAGCTTCGCCATCTTTAAAACAGTCAATACATGGGGTAAGTAGTTCGTGATTTTTCAAACCCCATAAATTTAAAATATTCTTTAACTTAGAAGACAATTCATGAATAAAAAGAACAATTATTATATATAACAAAAGTAATTCATTACAATATCCTAAAGTCAATGTAATTACTGTTTTTTAAACTCATTAACTTTTTCACGATATCTAACAACTATAACTGATCGATGGAAACAAAATCTCATAGGAGAATCGAACACCCTGTTCAGAATCTTATAACTGCCTACTGCGGTTTAGTTCTTTTAAAGAAAACCATACCAGCATTACTGACTATCGAATCAAATTATTGACAACTGTAGACGGTACAGTAAACAAATTTATACATGAACTCGTGGTGGCCACGGAAGATGACAAGCTCTGCCGTCTACATCGTAGAATCTGATTCCTGTTCATAAATCTATCTGTTAATATTTTACATGAAAATGAAAAAAAACCTGTCTGGACACCTGCAGAAATTTAGACTGCTTCCTTTATATGGCTGCAGTAAGTGTGTGAAATGCAATTAATATCCAGAAAATCGGCTGGAAAAGGAGAAGAAAACGTAGCACCCGAGTCACAGTCAAAACAAAACGTCTTGTATTTAAAGAAGAATTCAACATGGCGACTATGAACTGTTATATATTCCTCATGTATAAGGAATCGAGAGTCCTGTCAGCGATTCCCGGGTAAAGTAACGATTGCCCAAAACAGTCAGACGAATCCGAGCCGCAGAAGCGAACTATCCATAAATCTATTATGTTCTATTTCCTGTATTAAGTTTAACATCTATAAATCGTTTATTTCTAATTAATAAACAGTGTTTAAAAAGGAATTTTTTTACACCAAATAAAAGCGACCGTATAGAAGAACGTTGGGAAGGATTCTTCGGGAACTTGAAAAAAGGTGGAAATATTACAACGCTAGTAGGTACACCTTAATGTGACGGTAGCCGCCATCTCGTTAGGCTACCGTACTCGCGGTCCAGGAGTGTGGAGTGTGGCGGATTCGCAACTAACGCGTAAAAGTAAGAACTTTTGTCTTATTTAATCGAAATATAACATGCAGCGAGTATTAAGTTCCCGGAGCCGCTGCGGATCGATCGCTGCGGCGCCGGAAACTGCCGCGGCATCGGAACTCGATGGGGGATGGATTTCATTCGATTTCCCGCAGCCGGAGCGGACGCCGACACTAACTCTCCGATAACATTACGATCTACGAACAGAACCTTCCGCACGCTTTCTCTAATTAAAGAACATGTTGTATGTACTACACCAGCTATGGTCTACTACGATCCCTGGGCCGCACGAGGTTTACAGGGCTTTAGAGTTTAGGCAATTTAGTTTATTTTTATTTTCACCGCTTTGCGGTAAGGCAATCGGCGTTCCGCTAGGAGTTTACGTGCGATGTCATATTCATTTTGATTCATTTCACGATGTTACATTTTTATTTTCTGTGTCTACGCGTGTGTGTGTGCTGTTGCTGTGAGCGCGTTCAACAGCCGACCCGAGCACGCCGCGAGGACTCTGCGCTGCACACTGCTGCCTGCATGCACACTGCTGCCTGCATGCACACTGCTGCCTGCATGCACACTGCTGCCTGCATGCAC
>DWHU01000260.1:0-22834 GCA_018247975.1 Parides photinus
ATGTAACTTATATCATTAATCAGTCTAGCTATCGTAACGAGAAACAATTTTTTTAGTATGGGATCATTCAAAATTGAGCAAGTTTAATTTTACATGGTGGGATGTTACCACCTTCCTACCCTACACAGAGGAAACATCGTTTGAAAACTCCTTGATGACACACCGCAGTGGTGTACTGCAGTTGTCTTCCCTTAAGAGTGTATATCAGTCCCTCACTACCAACGCCAAAGGGATATTCAATACAATTATACAGTATCAACTAGAGAACCAGAAACAGGCCCACTATCAAGGTTATTACAACAAATTTAAAATAAAATACAAATGTTTTGTTTCTTCATTATTATTTCGCAATATCAACACAACAGGATATTAATATTTCAACAGTAGGAAGTTAATAATTATTTAAATTCAGTTTAAATAAAACACATGACGATAGTGTTTTATTAATGGTTATTATTCAAGATTAATATGAAATGCGTATTTATAGTATGATCAACCTTTTCAAGGAATTAAAATATCTACATTATGACATCACTATAAATGGGTGAAAAATACACTGATTTCAAGTATCTGTAAAAGTTCAATTAGTTGCAGTTTTGCATTTTTTATATTCTAGACTAGATTAGCAGGAAGTGCTATAATTCATCTTGTGAACGTACCTAATAATTGATGAGACTATAACAATGTAGCGTTAGTTTTGACACGCGCTAGTCGCCAAATAAAGGAAAATCTTATCGTCTCATTAGTCTAGTAGTTTCATTAACTAATATTTCCTTTTTAGTTAAAGTTTTTTTTAAAAATTTGACCTTTCTAAGTTATGTAAATAAAAATTGTATTTACTTTTTCAGGGTTACCTTTCAAGGATTTATACGCAAAATCTCGTGAACAATTCCTGGTAAGTTCTGATTTAGCATTGAGGGCGCAACTAACAGAATTCCTGGATCATAAGCTCGTAAAAATTAAAAGGACTTACGACGGTAGTGAAAATTTAATAATACCTATAGAAAGTGTCATACTTCAACAGTTTTTGGATCAACAAAACGATTAAACCTGTTTTCATACGTCACGCGAGGAAACGGTGCACAACAGTTAAATAAAACTGCGTTTTTCAAAATTCAGTTTTATTTTACAATCCCAGAAATAAAAGTCTTAATAGGATTATATAATATATATATCAACAGGCCAAGATGTAAATTACTTAAACTTAATGACTTACATAATACAATAAAATTATTAACTAAAAAAGTTCTCTTCAACATATATTCTGGCACATTCACCGTAATGCTCCAACCGAAAACAATTTCATAAATTATTATTGAAATATATATATATATACTTGAGTGCATAAATTGCCCTTTCTTTAGATTTATAAAGTATTGTAGAAAAATATTCTCTCGACTCACCAGGTGCCGACGAATTTGACTAATCAACGGCTGGTTTGCACCTTATTTTAATTTAACGAAACGATCATGCGGGCGTGATGATCATCTCATAATAAGAGACACTGCCCGCCTATAACAATATGGCGCTAGTTACATGATAAACACTGCACCATATTGTGGTCGTCGTTTTAGAGATGAAATGTCAAGTCTCGTTACCCCAATTAATTTCTGGCTACAGCGTCCTTCAAACCGGAGCACAGTAATGACTGCACACTACTGGTTGGCGGCAGAAATAGCAGCTGCGGCGGTACCTACCCAGTTTGCAAATAAATGATACAAACCGCTGATGAGTAAGTTATCATTAGTGAGATTACAAAAAACAAAATTATAACTTAATCGCAATACCACAGTAAACCAGATAACCTAAATTTCCTGATCTCTTTTAATTACAGTTGTATTTAAATTGTCTCTTGAACAGCTTCGAAAATCAAATCATTTTTAAAGCAACAATTTACTTATGTTTGCTTGCACTTTGTATTGATAATGCTTGTGAAGTTAATCACTACTATACTCATTGGAATTAAAAACCCTCTGACATAAATATAACTGCCTCTGAAGCTCAGGTCATATCCACTTGCCTGGTTCTGTATCTGGTTCAATTCCAGAGTTATAAGTTGGGGGAGTTTGAGATTGGCTAGTTTAAACCTAGTTATTCACTTCATGTTTACCTGCTTTCCTTAATGTCATGTAACTTCATGTGAAACATCAAGTAAGTTGATAAAAAATGCTATCTCTGCTATACAAATTAACAAGTGTAATCATATGGCGGATTTGATATCGATAGCGTTCAAGAGTAAAATATTCTGTATAATAATTTCAACATAAATTTAATCATGACAATATCATATACAATCATGTAATCGAAAGTTTGTAATTTGATCTTATTAATTGTACGCCTTATTATTTGCTTTGTACATAAATATGAAAATCGACAAGTCATAGAATTTTTTTTGTAATATGTCTCAACCAGTCTAATCGGTTGGTCATATTAACAAACAGGCGGAACACCCACATCGGAAGTAATATCTTAATGTGTTTTGAAGGCATCAGAACCATTCGAAAAAATTCTTGATTTCTTCTTACTTAAAGCTAATTTATATTTTTTAGTGTCAAAACTCGTTGAGAGCTACACATTTAAACCTAAAATCATGTATTTCCATTTTAATGATTACACTAAAATTAAGCAAGTCAATAGAAAAAAAAATTATTATTATTAAAAACAATTTAATTGAAACATTAACTTTGTTGGACAACTATGGTTACCACACAATAGATGTTAATGTCAATGAATGTGCTCGCATTGCTGTCCATCGGACTGTACATTTTCCAGATGTTGGTACCAAATCTCACAAATGACAACTAGTGTATGGGAATTACTTTAATGTATCGTGATTTATTGTCCGATGCATCGGAGCGCTGTACACTTACAAACTAGTAAGATAACTCCCCGCTTAAGGCATCTTTCAATTTTCGTCGTCATCCTCATGTTTCCGCTTTTTACCCCGAGTGCTCTCTTCAGGGTTTTCGCGTGCGTTATCACCAACTGTAAATAACAAATAAAGTTGGAGCACTTTTGATACAGTCATATCATAACCTAATTCGAATACAAAAATTATAAAGTGTAGTTAAAAAAGCACCACAGGTCTTAGATTAACATTAACAATCCATGTCTTGAATGAGAGAGAACTATTGGTCAGCAATACACAATGAATCTAACATTGAATCAAAGCATTAAGTACAAAAATAAACACATGAGGCAAAAGATGTAGAATAAAGAAAACTAACTTATATATCTTGACATAATCAGAACATGAAAAATAGTCCGCTTTACAATATGATAGTGGTAGCTACCGGAGCTCAAAATGTCTTACTATCAATCAAACTACACAATATGCAAAAGAACAAGTGCAGTTCTAAATTGTATGTGGTGTTAACTGCAACTGTTCTCTGTATGAAAGTAGTAATTCAATTTCTAACCTCTGGTTTTAGAGTTGTGCTCTCCATTAGCATCATTTTCTTCGTCACCATCTTCATACTCATACTCCTCTTCTAAATACCCTTCTGCTTCATACAATGGACTTGCAGAGCTCTCCTCCTCTACAAATAAATAATAAGAATAACGTAATTTATGGTTAAAATGTATCTCTTTCAATATAATGTAACAGTAGGTTGATAACAAGTCACTCAAAAACTGGATCTTGCGTCATTTTCAAAACGTGTCACTAGCAAGGTTAATTTTCTTTATTATAATCTAACCTGCAATGATGTATATAAAAATTGCTAATTGTGATAACGCCTACGCTGTTAATATAGACATACTACTCTGATGATCCTGGGATCGAGTGTGCCATACAGCATAAAAGGGATTATGTCATGTGGCTACTGCTACTACTGCGTTAATAAATAACACACTAGATACCAGAAACACATCATACATATATACAAATTATAACTCCTCAACATATAATTATCCTTAAAGATTCATCTCTGTATCTCACTGAGCTTCTATAATGCATGTTTGTCTGCCTCTCATGTTTTGGCACTACACATAAGACCAACGACACTCATTCATCTTTCATTAGATGTATGAGTTTTATTTAACTGATAAATTCTGTACCTTAATATTATGTCCCAAGTACATTTCGCTGTATGCCAATCACCTTGCCCAGTATTTTAATGTTTGGGAAGGTACCAGCAAAGGTGTTCTTATAAATTAAGCCAAGACTGATAATCAGTTACACTTAACAAGCCTATCCGTTTTATCACTGACAAATTATGTAATGAGGTGACCAGTTTAATGTGTGCCACTAGCTTTTTCTTCTTAGTGTTACACTCAAGATACAGTTGCATTGTGCCACTTGCATTGGTGTAAGTGCAATATTTGAAATGTTATCTTGTTTTCTAGGGCATGTGAAGGTTATGTGGAGTTTTTAAACGCTAAAACCCTCTCTGTAGCCATCCTCAGTGTTAAAGAGGTCACGGGATCTGTTTGAAATACAAACGCAGCTTCTTTGAAACTAAAAACTTTTTTATTCATTATTTCAAATTAATGTAACTACTTAAGTTAGGGTCCTGGGAAACAAGCTATGCTTTATTTAGGGACCCAAGAGATATTACGTGCTGTGAAATTGTAAAAATTTGTTATAAATTTTCTCATAAAAACTATTTGGCTCATTTTTATTATAATATAGTAACCCTTGTTTTAATTTTTATATAGTGATAAATGACAATGAGGCTGTAGATGATAATGAGTCCATGCTCACAATATTTGAGATCACATTATAGTGTAGTGTTTATTTAACTTTATTTTAAATTAATAAACTGAAGCATAAATCTTGATGCATTTATTCTTAAAAATTTAAAAAGCCTCTTTAAGACCAAGTATTTAATAAACTTTCGTGTTATACAGAATTTAAGAAGTATGAATTTAATTAATAAAAATGTCTTGTGATGGGGATATACATACTTTTGTACTCATAGACATGTATATGATATATGTGTATAATTAATAATTTCACTAGCTACAAACTTTTTCCAAATACAATACAAAGAAGTTGATGACAGTTATAGCTGTAACGCTGGTATACATCAAATTACACATTCCAATAAATTATTGCAAACTTTAAAAGTTAAACATGTCTGTTAATTCATTATTATAAGAAAACTTACCAAGATTTTCATTGTACACTTCACATAGTGATAGATCATCATCCTCTTCTTCTTCAACATCATCATCTGACTCTGAAACAATTGTAATAGATATATGAATAATCACTTCTATTTTATCAAATTATCGCCAACTGCAATTATCAAAAATGTGATAACAAAAATATCTCTGCCTTTTTTTGCCCTAAAATGTCATACAGAACTTTATAACATAATATAACATGTGTTATTTTAATACACACAAGATGGCCAATTAAAAAAAAAATATATATAACATTTATTTGAAGACATTACAAACCAACTACCAAAGCCAATGAAATAAATATTTAATATACATTTACACTATACAAAGATTAATGAATGTATAATAAAAGCATAACAATGAGGGTCACCATATCAAAATTAATGAAAGAATACTAAAGAGATGTAAGTGTTACTATATTACGTAGATATCACTGTCGTCTTTTATAGCATGGCGATTTAAATAACTACTATCTATTTATATCTATACTATATTTGTATTATAATTGGATTATAACTTGTGTTTGCCAGAACCATTATTAAACATTTAAATCATTTCTGTCATTAAACAACAGCTTAACACTGATTCTCAATGTCAAAGCAATAAAGCGAAACAAAGCATTATAACAATATTTGTTTTTGTAAATAATTTGACAAAGCAAAATTCACAACTATGGTTTCATAACATATTTTTTGATATAGTGGCTCTTTAAGTTATAATAGTTGAATATCGAGTAATAATCAAGATTTTAAAAACAAATGAAGATAAGCATCACCAATTTAATAATATGATGCTTACTTTTCAATAGGTAACCCATGTGGAATATGAGACCATATATTGTATATAATGACACTAGTAGGGAAGGTTTTGTCTCTGGCGGCCTTTGTGATAAAGAATCATCATCAATTATTAATGGACCAAAATCTATATCCAGATCTGCAATCCATGACAAAATCAACATAAATATATGGTTTTATTATAAAGTTGGTATAAAAAGAGATCATTATCTTTTAATACTAACCATCTTCTTCACTATCGTTGTTTCCATTCATCTCTTCAAAGCCATCGCTGAATCCTTCACTATCGTCAGCTTCTCTGTCTTCTTTGTCAAATCTAAAATTCCAGATCAAAATGTCAGAAAACAAGAATCAAAATGGAGAGTGTCTGTGTAATCATTTGTAGAAGTAAGATGAATGGTGCTACTACAAATTCTTAATTTTTTTAAATATATATTTGTGTCAATATAAAATTATTGTAATGGAACAGTCTTTTACATCATGTCTAATAAAAATATTGGAGAACATTAAAAAATAACAAATGTTTATAACTCTTGTTTTATATTCAACAAATTTTAATTTCTTAATCAGATCTGTTATCTGTATACAGATAGCTAAAGGTGTAAAATATATACACAGACAGTAAAATACCTTTAAAGTTAAACTAGTTAAAAAATAATTAGTAATATACAAACAAAAAATATTTTACCCATCTAGATATTTCAATGATGGATGTAGAGCAAAAACTTTGCTCTTATAATCTTCAATGCTGGTCACTTCATTGTTGAACAAATCCAGATTTTTCAAGTTCACAAACTCTTCAAGTGGCTTTAAAGTATCTAAATCTTTGATTTTGTTGCCGGAAAGATTAAGATAAGTCAACTTTTTGCAACCATTAAGGAAGTTGAGTCCATTGGATATTCGGTTATCAGAGAGCTCTAACTTCCATAAATTGGGCAGTCTCGGGAAACCTTTCAAACTTGTAAGGCCTACATTATTTAGACTAAGTTTTTTAAGATTAGTATATGCATCTGTAAGCCCAACAATGCTGGTGCTCCTGCAATTATCCAAGTTTAGTTCTTTGACCTGTAAAAAAAATTTTCATCTGTTATATACACATTATAACATAAATCATTGAAAAATTATAATACATTTTTTACATAATTTTATTACAATACTATAGTGCTAGTTTTTAGGTTCATGTGTTTGTTCATACAAACTGTGGTTCATGATAATAAAATAGTGTATTTAGGTATCTTGTATATATTCATTGTTTAATATAGTTGGCAACCCTAATACTGTTGCTAGAATACGTCAACACTACGTGATGAATGTTATACATTAAGGGAATGTAAATAAGAGGTCATGAAAATTAACACATGATTTTTATACAATAAGAAACAGTAATGCAGCAAAGCATTTATGTATAATAATAAAATAAGTAATATAACTGGCTTGTAGATGTATTTAGAAGACAAGCCAACTAAAATGTCAAAATGATGTGAGTTGTCAAAGGTCCTTTATTGGCGTAGTTTGTAGAATTCTTCAAAGAAGTGGTTAAACTGGTAAATTGGGATCGGAAGTATGAAATGGATATGTGTATGTAACCGTTTGTATAAAAAAATCGCTAATATGTGTTTTAGTTGGCTCTAAAATTAGATAAATTTTCAATTTGCAATGGCGGATGACACGAATCATCGCGACGCAATAAAAATGGCCGCTATATTATTGGTAAGGCGTGCGTCTACGAAATGCAAGTAAATTTAATGACAGCTTAAACTAAATACCCGAATGCGATATAAACGATTTAAATAAGCATCAACATGTATTTTTCGAGTTTAAATTCTTTTTCATGTAATTTTTGTTAGAAGTAAACTGTTAGGTGAAAGGGCGCGAAATTAAGTCGAGTTGTTAATTTATGTATTGATAGAACAATAAAATATTAGAAGATATTTTTACATCACGCCTACTATTATTATGGATGCAAGTGCATTTTATTCTTTTTATGTTTATAATTTGTTGACCGTACGTAGTAAATATACTTTAAAGAACTCGCTCGAACCGATAAGATGTATGATTGATTGTATATATGTAAATAACAAAAATATATAAATTCATCGATGCCACATAAAACTTGTTAGTACTTGTAGTAGTTTTGTTTGCATTTCAGATGTATATATTACATCCGAGTTTCAATACTTAACCTCAAATTGAACGCATATTGGAGTGATATGACTAGGATCATTATGATTTTCAAGGTTTCGTAATAAACTGATACGTTGGAAAATTATTGGAAAAAGTAATATTTGATCTAATTAAAATCTTTGTAACATTAGAACGTGGACATGTACAAGACGTAACAATCGGTAATAGTTATCGTTATAAACAATAACGCCACATCTGTACAATATACTCTTACACTAAAAGGGTAATTTTGAATTGCAAATACTATGGACGGATAAGTGATCACACAAATCACGTTTTTTTTAATTGTTACACATTGATGCTTAACAAAATACGTATCGACAAAACATTCCAATATAACGAAGCGTAGATCTATTTACCTGCGAAGGTTCTCTTCCCCTCAGTTCCAAAACGACCCTTTTTTCCATCTTCCCAAATTTACAGCTTTACACAATTAGCACTATATGAATACCTTTTATAATACCCAAAGAACTAAATCACTAGGCTTGCTTGGGTTTCAAAACAGAAGGAAACTATAGATACACATTACACACGAGTGACGTTGTACATGAGGCGCCGCCTGGCGGCTATTTAACGAGGCCGGATACGACACCGTTGAGTAACTTATTTTATTTAGACTTTGAAAACAAGTTTGTAAAAATGTATAACTCGAATATTTCATTGATAAAGTTAAATAATGTTGTTACATGTATTCAAAGTTATTTTTTTTGGCCAATTTAATTAGTTTTATTAATAAAACGAGTTTTGGAATGTTGGCAGAAGTGACACATTGTAACGTTGCTAACTTGAATTACAAAAGGCGGGGATTTTAAAACTGTAATTATTAGTTTAAAATAAATGTATACCGAAAATTGCATAGTGTAATATGTGTAACATGTGAACATATATGATAAACCAAAATATACAATTACTAGACAGTACTAGTAGTGTTATAAAATTTTTCTGTTTATATTTTTAGGATTAGCTGTTCTTTTAATTCTTGTAGAACCATTTTTCAGATATCTAGACAAAAAAATAAATATCTTAAACGAGGATCGGAACGGATGGGGTCGGATCGTGTTTATAAAAGGTCGTACATAAAAAGGGTAAAAATTAGGATGTTCATTAAAGATAAATTTGCCCAAAAAAAAAATATTTTGTTATGTGTTACCTTAATATAGTATTTAAAAAAAAATTATTGTTTTATTATTACGGCTTAAATTTTGTCGACGGTCAAATATAGGCTTCTCTAAAACAATGTGCTGGTACCGGTCACAATGAACGCTACTGTGATTTTTATATATCAATTTTGCCTTCAGTTGCTTTTCTAGCTACACGAAAGATAGATAGTAGCAGGATATTCGATTTCCTTGCCACGCCAAGGTCATGAAATAATAAAAAAATACCAGTACTAAATGAACTTTCTCTTCAGATAATTAAATAATTTTGTCCTTGAAAGTAGTCGCTATCTTTTGACATCGTGTAGTGTTTTCTATGTTATATATGTGATTTTCAGGTATTTGTTAATATCGGAGAACTATTACCCAGGTCAATAACTAAGATATATTAAGTTTGTGAATTCGTTGATTACAAGATTTATTTGCACTTTTTGTACTTAAAACATTTATAGCTATCGATCAGGGGAAATTATTATGCTTTGAAAGTGTAAATATGTACTAAAATTTTTCCACATTTTTGTGGTTTTATTATTTAATTCATTGATGGCGGTTAAGTTTTTCTAGAGGTATTAGTCCAGATAAAATCTTAATATACATGAATAATGTTACTAATTATACACTATCGAAGAATAACTTTTCAGTTTTAATTTAAATCGTTATGTCTAAGGAATACTCACTGACAAAATGACTGATTATTAATTTAGTGTGTAATGAATGAAATCACGGAATTGTTATTCAAGTTTTGTTAATTTTTTGATTCCGTTGTAGCGGGAAAATATTGTCGAAATTATCGTTGCAGAATAAGCGCAGTCCTTGTTTTTTTTAATAAGTACGGAAAAAGTGTTGCCATCTATTGAATAACCAAAATATAGAAGACTAACGAAAAAAACATGCACTATTACTTTATATGACAAATTTAAAACACAACTCGAATTAAACGTCTAATTCTAATTTAAATGAAAACTTTCACTTAACTACTTCAACAAACATGTAAAATAATTATAGTCTCATAAGTATATGGATTCTATTAGGTTTTGCTACACTTTTTACAGTAAGCTATCGACTTTAGCAATTATATGAGTAATCAAGCAAAATCTGTTTAATTTTCGGTATGAGAATACTTATTGTAAAAGAACTACATCTATGTATTTCTTATGCAGGTTATATCTTATAGATACATTTTCATCATACTTGAGTTATGCAGTCGTAAGTGTAATGTTAAGAGTTACATAGGTAAGTAAATAAGTAACAAGTGTTGTTAAACAAAGGAGAGGTGAGTGTAGCGGTACGGTGTGACAGGAGTATGATCCGTCGCGAAGGCGCGGCTTTGGCCGGGGGAGGTGAGGCAGAGCTCCGGTACGTGCGCGCGCAGGTCGGCCCGGCGGCGAGCAACAGTCTGCTCGTGCGGGTCGCTGCCGTCGTTTTGGCGACTCTCCGCTGCGTTATGATGACGAATGGTAAGCACTAGTTTTCACACAAAATTATCTATCGTGATTATCATGAAAAACTGATCATTTATTAAATGAGACTACGTTTCAGTAACCAATCGTGTTCGTGTCCCGTTTTTCAGTGATAAATGTGGATCTGTAAATTATTTATTTACGCTTCCACGTTGTAAAGCCTAAAAATCTCGATTTCTCTCTATTTAAAAAACGAGTATCAATTTTCAAAATCATACTTTTCGTTGTGTTTTGTTAAAATGTTTAACTAGTTATAAGGTATTCAATTTATAAAAAAATATTATATATACACTCTTAAGCTTTAATTATACAAGGCTTTTATAAATAAAGTTTTTTGTGTCATAGTTAATGTTAGTAACAAATTTAAGTGAAATCAGATTGAGCGAGATGTCGGGTAAGTAAATACGTCTTTAATAAGCCTTTCTTCAATGATAATTGTCGATGAAATTAAAAATGTTGAGATTTGATTTCTAAATGTGTTTATTTTTGTTTTACGAATAAGCTTTTTTAGAATATACGGGGATTCTACAACTTGTTTTATAAATCTCTTAGTTATCATATTTTTTGGTTTAAGTTTACCTCACTACCTTATTTTAATTTTAAAATATGCCTTATAGTTCATTTTATTATTATTATAAATCACAATTTTAAAATATCACTAAACGTATCTGTAAATCACATTAATTATTAAAATCTACATTTAGACTTGAATGTATTCAAGTTAAATCGTCCTGTAAACAGTTAATATGTAACAGATCTTTGTTCTCTATCTTTAGATTCGAATCTGAAATATCCTGTCGATGCAATATGTACATGGCGAAGTCATAATAAACAAAATTGAAACACTATTCACGACAGACAAGATGTAACATTGCTTTGTGTGTTGTTTTGTCGACATATTTCAACTATTATGTAAACATGGTGTAGATAAACTTATTTAGGATTCATCACAATGACGTTTAAATACGTCTGCTCGAGGTGTTCAAATATTCAAGTAGCCTGCCCACGCCAGCATCCTGCCCGTTGAGTTGTTATTACGATTTGTTGAGATTTTCATTATTTCATATTCGTAATAAAGTGTGCCGCTTTTACTTGGACCTCTCAAAGGTTGTTTGAAGCTAAAAAAATGCATAAAAATTCGTAATGTTATCTTAAAGATTAATAAAGGTGAGTAATGTTTTATTTTACGTTGTTTAATATTCAACTAATGGATTATTTACAAAACCAGGAGCGGATTCCTGTAGAATACGGATGATACATAGGTGATGATAGGTGATGAAATAGAGAATTTACAATAAGGTCAATAAATATTAGTAAACTAAAACGTATAAGTTTAACGTCAGACTATTTCATTATACATTAACATGTAACTTTTTTTAAGCACGTATTGGGATTGGATGACTTGAGAAGATTTGATAGCGGTGGATCAAGGGATACGTTGTTCGCCCATACATAAAAAATATTATTACAAAGGGACAGAGCGCAGACAAAATAGCCTTCTGTTATGTCTATCGCCTTAGAAAAGAATTATCGACATTTACATTTTTGTTATTTTGTTACAAGGGAGAAACTTCTGGAATGGAAGTCTTGAAATGTCTGGAACAAGAAAATGTTCTGTCGATCATGCAGTCTAAAATCTCTTATAAAGGAACCATCATTGCTAAATTTCCAAAGCCACGGGAAGGCTTTCGAACCCGTTTGTTACCTTTCCAGTGCTAGCTGTAGATTGCGGCCCTTTCTAAGAAGTTAATATTCTTTTCTGTTTCTCATGTTAGTTACATTAGAATTTACATGTTTATTTTTACTACCTTTTATTGTCGCACTGACAGCGAATATCTGGATGTCACCCAAAGCATCATCCACCTCATCCAAGGGTAGTTACAGAACTCATCTTCATCAAGAGTCAGCTAGCTAGATTTCTCTCAGCTTGCAGAAAGCATCATCTTCAACGTTAAAAAAATATCATGTAGAAAGGTGTTAAGTTACTGGTATTCTCAAAGGCTAAATTAGTACTTTGTGAACTAATTAGGAGGAATTAGGCGGGTGTTAAGGGGCAACGGGGTTGAAATAATTTTACAGAGGAGTCTTAATTACACGGAAACCTTGCTTAAGTGCAATTATTGAACATGTATCTAGAATTGGTACCTAGTTTAAGCTACAGTTGTCCACTGTGCCTTGCAAAATTATTAAATATATTACTGCTGTTCAAGTTTTATTAGGGTTTAACTTGGGTGTTGTACTAATCAACTTTTGTTTATTAATATCCTCATAGTGAAAGTCTGCCGGTATAACAGCTTTTGCTGTGTTTCGGCTGTCAATATATGAGTGACAGAATATTTTAGGCCAGAAAATCTGATAATTTTTGGTTTTATAGTTTTATTTGTCACAGTATGCCGCGAAATTGGAATAAAGTTTTAGCCAATTTTAGATATGATAGGGGTAAGATAAGATCTACATGATCAGACTCTGTGGAAAACGGCGGTATTCAAATTTAGTTACCTTACTTTAATGAAGAATTTTTTTTATTTTTATTTAAAACTGGTTTGCAATATTCACTTCTTTGATATCTTCCCTTCGTCCTTGATTATTTATTATTAATTTTGTTAATGATAATCGCGAATTGTGTCAAGAGAAAGAAATACCAATACTTAAAAGATAAACTTCGGTTACTATAGATTATACGCTTGTGGGAAAAACACCATTCAATTTTATACGACTTTCTTTGTACGTATAGGAGAAATCTTTGTTTTCCTCTGACGCGACGTCTACCTTTTATTGCCTGTTCTATTTGTCGAATTTAGAAGTTTATTACACGGTTACTTTATCAACAACGTCGTTCGAAGTATATTTATGTCTTTGTAACTGTGTATTTTATAGGTCTTATTTAAATATGAAGTAAAGATAGCTTACTGTTTTTATTAGTATTTACTTATTTGGATGATTATACAGAGACCGATTATTCACCCAAATTAAGAAGCTTATCCGTAAAGGTATTTTCTTATTATCATAATAATGGACTTATTTTTGCTTGGAAAAGAAAATTATGTAGAAATGGACTACCAATGTTTGTCTGCACTTTTCAGGGCATTAAGCAAAATTCTTTGTTGTAAAGACATAGTGTAATTGTAAAATTTTGAAAGTTTTTTAAAAAAGTTTGTTGCAGTTTGTTCCGCGCCGCATTCTTCTCTGACAGCCAAATTTTTGGAAACGGTGGTAGATTAAAAAATATGACGTTCAAAAACTATTTCTTTGAAATCAATTTTGAATGAGTTTTGGTTTCATTTGATTTGCTAAGCTTAATTGAGTCTAAAGTGTAAATGAGTTTCTACTACATGTAATGAGTTCTAATGATATGGTAATGTATGGCTAAGGCCATGTTAGTGACCAAAGTTATTGTTATCATTCGACTACATTGAATGTTTACGTTATCAACAAATATGTAGAATACTATGTCTTCACTCTATTGAAGAGAAATGTCAATGCCGCCTGAAAAATATTTTGTCTCAACATAAGCCGGATTTATTGAAGCTTCGCGCGTGTTCAGCCCTAAATGCGTAGATAAAGCCGAGCCGTTACCTATATCCGAGGAAACGAAAAAACTCTCTGTTGCCTGCGTTCTTATTAAATTTTCGCTGTATATAGGACATTCAATTGAATTACTGCTTCATAAGGTATAATTGGTCTTAATAAAGCTATTAACTTGAGTAAGTTGTAATATAATTATTATACTCATAAATATTAAATAAAGATAACCACAACCCATCGCAAGCTTTATTGGATTAATAAAACTTGTTCATAAAGTTAAGAATGCTAACGTTTACTAAGTTGTTTTGAAACGAAGCACTAATTAAAGGGTTGGAAGTTAACGCGTTTTGCTTAGAAATGTTGTCTTAACTAGATACTTGTTTTGGTTATTCTATAAATAATTAATTCACGCGAAAAATTTGCTACTTTATCTCACAGACACTTTTTTTTAGTTTCTGTTAATATTGCGGATTTTTATATTATCGAAGTAATTTTTTGTTTAATTACTCTATATATTTCTACATGTATATTCGTCTATTTCAGATACTTTTACGTAAAAATTATTATTATGCGATAATTCAAAGTGAATACGTTTTTGTGTTCTGTAATTGATATAATCGAAAACATTACAAAAACATAACAAAAGATTGTAATACATTATCTAAAAAAGCTACCAAATGGTGTAAAACCCGTGGTTGAATTTTTAAGGTAACAAAAATATAATATGTATAAAGAAGGTCAAATCCGAAATTGAATTTGAGATTGATATCGAGTTGAAAATGTAATGTACAAAGGAAAGTATTGGAAAACGATTTGCTACATTGCTAATAAAACTGCTAATGAACTGTTTAAGAATTAATGTGAATTAGTTTCCAATAAAGAGTAACATTCAAGTCTTTGGCATTTTTATGTTAAAAAATATTAAAAGCGCTTTTATCATTATTTCTTGTCTTATTAAACTTGATAAATTGACTTCGGTGTTTATGTTTGTATTTTTAGATGACTTAAGCAGCATAAATTTGTATAATATTATATTCTGATACTCATAAAGCAAGGGATTAAAACTTCGAACGTATGTATGTAAACGTATTTACATTATCTTTTGGATTTGCGTTTACGGAACCAGATGTGTTCATCATATATTCTACTTTTTTGTTACGTATTAATCTAAGACATGTTTTGGTTGACGAGAAGACGCATATTACTAAATGGGTCACCCTAAAAGTTCCTACCATCTCATTGCCATTAAATTACATTTCTTCTAATAACACAAACAAAACTATTAAAGTCTAAGAGGGGTCTTTTAATTTCTCTCATTTAATCATTTTTATCTTGAACTTGAAGCATTTATGAATGTTTGTGAAGCAATTCAACAAAATAAATGTGTGAAATTGTGAGTATTATAAATGAGATTTTTAAGTAATTTTGTGTTACGATCTTTTATAGCCGGTTTGCTGATTTTATGACCGTCCGTACGAAATTTGTTTGTTCAATTAAGTTATAATAACAAATGGTTGATAAATCTCTATATAGAATTAAAGATTTTTTTAAGCCGAAAACCTTTTGATTATATTTGTATGAATTTCTTTAGGTATAGTACCTCCGCAGGACAGACTATTTTTGACCCAATTGTAAAACTCAAAGATTGCGTAAATGCAGCATATTCGTTCAATAAGTTCTCAACTAAGAAATATAAAAATAATCATATTTTAATTTTGAGAAAGTACAAAAGCATGTATTTGTATTTTTTTTATTATTCGGGCGAGAAGTTCAACTGATGGTAAGTAGTAAGCCTGCTCAGCACAATTCAAGCTAAGATAATATAAATCGCACCGTATTGTGCTAGACGCCTTGAGATATAAAACTTTAAGTCTCTTTACCTCAATACTATCACAAGTTAAAAGAGATGTTTGCAACTTACTTTTTGGAAGCAGAAATATGAAATATGACCTGCGGTGGTTCCACAGATCGTCTTACGTAGACAACGTCCCACTATCAGCATTAGCATTATTGATTTCTTTGTATATAAATACTGTGAATACGCGAAAACGTCTTTCCTTGAAGAACAGTGAAAAGAGCTTTCTATCTATGTAACCTTTTACATTGTTTTTCCATTTGTCATTTATGCTAAGAAATTAAAAATTCCATCATAATGGCGATGGATGAAGAGCAATTTTCAATGCGTACATTAACCTACCCATAAGTTATTTTCATTGAAAATAAACGACGAAGAAGCAAGGATGTTACATTTTGTCGTATTTACGGGAGTATTTTTACTTCTGTCTATATTTTAGGAGACTTGTTCGGGTTATATTATCACGGGTTTAAAGATTCACAGTACTTATGTATTATGAATCTTTCTTATTGAGATAATAATATCAAAAATATTCTAGTTTCCAGTATCGATTAAAGTAGATGAACATTTTCAGTTCAGTTATTGTCTAGTAAATACTTTATAACGCTAATATTAATAGTTTGAAAGTTTAGTATTAAGTTTTATTTCGTATTCAATATAACTCTTCGCAAGCATTTTATAATTTTAACCGTTGTTTATACTCACAGAACAACACATTGAAGTCAAATAATTGTCTAAGTTTTAGCAAGCATTTTTCATGAGAAAAAAATTATTGAAGAGCGCATTTAATTTTATCATGGAGGCTAGATTTAAACTAAATTTATTAACAAGTTAATAGTGTTGGGTATTGATAAGTAAAATGAAACCGGGTATATAATGGAAGACGGGAAAGATAATTCTAGAAGGGTATAGCGACAACCTTAGCGTGTCGTAAAAGTTAATTGAGGCAGAAAAACTCCAGGAAATGCAGCTTTTTATGTAAGGTTTTTACTAACAAACTGCACGAACTAAATAAATATGAGAATCGTTGAGTTGAAAGTATGACGATGATGAAGAAAAATAAAGAAAAAGAAAAAACCAAACACTTGTATTATTTTTTAGAAATTTATTTCGAAGAAAAGACCCCTGTTGTGGCCACTGTCCCTTTGTCTGCATGTTTTTGACAATTTGTTGTGACATCATTCAAATAGCAAAGACAATCTGTACATTTTTTTAAATTAAAATGTAGCAATTCATAATGAATTTTTAATTTTAATTTCGAAAAAAGTCACATTGCAATTTGCTGTGCAATGCTTCTTGTTTTGTTTAGCGTTACCTCAAAACTAGCTATGAACTTCTTTAGAAAATATGATTAGTATTGTTAAGTATGCACTTAATATACGATGAGATAGAAAAATAAGGGAATTAGTTATCGACATGTCTATACGTTTAGTAATGCAAACTTTTATTGTAGTGGACTTGTTGCATCTGCCTTATCCGTGATGTTTGCGGATGAGGCTGTGTAGGAAATCGCGCTCTTTTTCCTAGTATCTGCCAAAAGAACAAAAAGAGGGATTTGTAGCTTCTGAGAGGTTTCATGTACATACGACTAGCGCTGGGATTAATGTCCGTTGTGTTGTTGTGTATGTTCCAGTTACTCTTAACTCGTTCGGAGCTGGGAATAATTTTTGTGTTATATTTTATTTCATAAAAGTCCAAAGTTATAAGTATATACAAGTTTAGAACCTTTCTTACCAGTCATCATTAAATTTGATGAAACAACATATTCAATGTCATTTATTATTACCATTGCATAATTTATAAATAAATAAGTGAATGAACATATCACTCTCATAGTACACTTAAAACTACAGGTAAGCATATTTTGTAAAATATTTTTTATACTTAGAATAAGTTGATTTTAGCACGAAAATATATTATTCTTCAGGAGATAAGACATAGATTCTGATGAGTTGAAAACATAGATGATTATTTGAGTAAAGGTCTTCATTGAAGAATGAGCGAGCATAATAGTAGAAATATTAAGCTACCGAGGACCGTAAATTCAAACGTAAAGTATAGTTAAGTGTTAATTATAAATTTTTAAGTGAAATTTAAATAGGTGATTCCTAAATTCGTACATTTTGCAAATCTTCATTTAATGGAAAGGTTCTTTTAGAATGTTAATGTTGGAATAAATCCTAGCCCATTAGTAAGTCGTTAAGCGCCGTAATCGCTTGAAGAAGAAGCGTGGAAATGTCGAACTTTGTGCCATAAAATTCTTAATTTGAGAAGCGAAATTATGTATTCAAAATAAATTTCATCTAAAAACGTAATTGGCGGTAAAAAGAAAATAGATTTTTTTATTTACAAGATTATTGTAAAACGGTTACTTAATTATTTATTACTTCGTCGATTCGAGTGTTTTGTGTTCTATGGTTTCAAAAGAATCGAAAATTTTACTTCGTGCTTTCGCATTAATACTAGAATTACAACATCAAAATTGTTATAATTGCAACTCGCGTGGACAACAACTGAACAACTAAAGTTTATTGTTGTCCGTTACCAACTCAAATTATTTATTATATAGACCTAGAATGGATAAGATTAGGAATG
Source organism: Parides photinus (assembly GCA_018247975.1). Classification (NCBI taxonomy): domain Eukaryota; kingdom Metazoa; phylum Arthropoda; class Insecta; order Lepidoptera; family Papilionidae; genus Parides; species Parides photinus. The sequence goes on from DWHU01000260.1 coordinate 18,704, forward strand.
AGTACATAAGAGGAAGTTTGAAAGAGGCACCTGTGGTAGGAACGATGAAAGGAAATCGTATGTCCTTGTACGGATATGTTTTGCGAAGTAGAAACGGATGTAATAAATAAAGTTTATGGTATGTATGTGTTTGGTTGGAGATGTAGAGGAAGACCAAAGAAACGATGGATGGGTTGTTTGAGAGATGATATGCAGTATAATGGGTGAATGATGAGTTAGCCTCTGACAGGAATACATGGAGAAGACTGACATACTGCGCCGACCCCAATTAAATTGGGAAATGGGCAGGACAATGATGATATATAAAACTACCCACAACAGAAATTAAACATTTCTGTTCGCCTCTTAATATATACTTAAATTTTTGTCAACAGTTATCATTTCAAAGGTCACATGCTACAGCTGTAACAACAGCATTTAATGAGAATCCGTGTCCAGTGCGAGGCGTACAGTTTCACTGCTGTATTATTACTGTTTCGCTCATTAATTTTTATACCGCATTTCATTGCGCAGTCAGTCTATGAAAGTCTGTAATACAGCCGGTTAGTAATAATGAAGCACTAGTTAGGAATTTAAAACAGTTCTACATGCTGTCTTGGGATTTAATGTTCCGTCAATTAGTCATCGGAGAAATAATCGAACGGATTTTATTATTAGAAGATTATTATTATATCTTGTCGTTTGACATCTCAACGAAACCAGAACGTACAAGGTTTTATTTATTTATTAGTAAAGGAGTTATTATTTTTTTATAGCTCTGTTATTGTTGTAACTATTCTTTAAGTCCATGTTAAGGTGTTGTAACTTCAATGACTATTTCTGACAGCAAGCTTTAGTTCTGTTAATAACGTATTTTCCTCTTTAAATGATACTGTGCTATGGATATTAGTCACCAAGTGAAATGACCGCATGTCCACTATACTACCTTGTCTAATTCGCTTCGTATTGTAAAAAAGGATTACCTAACATGTACAAGTAACTGTTATAAGATTATTATCTACGATTTGGACCACGTAGGTAAACAAAGCTAGAAAAAAATTTTAAATAAAGATTTTGTTCAACGCTGTGCGTTTTGTGGCTTGTCTCATTAGCTCAGCAATTTCACCAGGAAAAGTGCACTAAAGACCGAAAAACAATAGGCGGCCACTTGCAAGGGAAACTGTTCACAAGTGAACGAGTAAAATGTTTTATGTACTTTAGTTTCTATTTAGATTTCTATTTGCCTATCAATTAAAAGTAAAAAATAGTTTCAGTAAACGATTTTTTTATATAGCAAAATAGTAACCTTTGTTTAGTAAACGATGTCTACGATTTACTAAATCAATTCTCGAAGTTTTGGAATGATATCATATAGCCACATCTACATAAAGCTGTTTTATTTATTTTTTCATATAGTTTCAGTGAAAACTAAAAAAAATATAACAAATAACCGGCTGAATGATCGATACACTAAAATTAAATTGGGCAATTCACATCTCAATTGTGTGTGCATATTGATTTTAATAAATGATGTATATCTATATGTCTGCATTCTTATTGACTAAAATCTGACGTACGTTATAGCGCAGAAAAATGTCAAAGGTGAGGTCTCCTTCCTTATACTGTAATTAGATTGTGTGATTAAGTAGCAAAATATAAATAGTGTAACTGTTGTACTATTTATACATGATTACAAAAATAACATTTTATTTGTTTCTGTTACATCTACATAAAAATATTTACAAAAATTCTCTTTTTTTGGATAATCTCCTAAATAGTTGCACCTCTTGTAAATAGTTCATAATGCTATAGTATACTGGGATTTAAAACGAAGTATTATATACTTACAAATCTTCGGTTTTAAGATCCAAAAGCAATAGACCGACAATTACAGTAACGTGTTATCGAAAAGACATTGTTTCCATTTGCTGAACTCACTGTTTACAACTCGTTACTATGTTCAGAAGACGTACTAAATAGTTCTCGAAGATAGTGTACATTTGTTTGGTTTTAATTTTGTGTTTACTTTTGGGTGATTGTAATTACTAATGACGTTTTAACTAGCCGCAAGCTCGCATGTGGTTTTGCTAACACTGGTATTTCATGTTGCTACAAACTCGTATTTTAAATTATGAAATGGGTTCAAATCGTTATTCCAGCAAAATTTTGTTATCGATTGAACAATAACTAAATAATTGTATGAATTACTTTACTGAAAGATTCGTTTTTGTTATTATTATTTGGGAATATTGGAATAATATTATTGAATTATGTTATTACTTTTGAACTGTTAGTAAAATTTGATTTGTTCCAAATATTTATTTCACATGAAGAACTTCGTATAAATCTATAAATGTTCTTTCGTATGAAAGACTTAAACAAATTTACCTAACCCATTTTATTTAACAAAATGTATGTGAACTATCGGTGAATATTCGATTCCAACAACGTTAAGTATCTCTTGATTATTTAAAATTAGAGCAGTGGAAATGTGTCAAGAAGTGTTTGCGGTTTGATTTATTTAAATTTGATCTTCGTATAAAACAATTTTAGCTATTTAACTTTAATTCATTCTTATTATTGTAAAATCAAACCCAAAACAGCAAACAACAAAAAAAAACTTAAGGAAATTTCTTTAATAATTTTTATTTTTGAATAAGGTACACTTCATATTCAAAATAAAATCCTTTGCCGTAAATATTAACTTGTTTATGCATTCAAATTACATAAAAAATTATAAAAACATTTGATTCCTTGTAAAAATTTCTTTCGCTAAAACATACCTGCATTGCGGAGCGCGAGCTGCATATTGTAATTGTTTACCGTAAATGTTTATACGTCTGTTTCGGTGTTAGTATTAATCATTTTGGAAAGCTATCTGTGTGTAAAATATTAATTATCAATCTTTGTCAATTCACTACTGGATATAGATCTTCCTTAATAATTTAAAAATATTGATAGGGAATAATAGTTTGTTGTCATAGTCCTTATCGAATTACGTTTTAACTACTTTATTACATTTTTAATTATCATTATATCCAAGATTTTAATTATATGCAATACATAGACGTTAATGTTTTTCAGTGAAGCTTACTTAACTTATTTTTATCTTTTCGATATAATAAAATTGTTATTGTTGAAATGGCTGTTTGGGATGATGTTACAAAATTTTTACATTAAAATGGAAGAAACGTTGCATAACAATGAGTTGTAGCTGTGTGTAATAAATGTTATATGAATAAGTTCATGTAGTCGCAATGTATTAAAACAACAACCTATATATCTTGGTTAGAAAACTAATAATTTAACATACCCTTAAACCACAGTCGGTAATCTGTTTCATTCTTATATGTATACATTCATGCGTGTGACTGTGATACAATAGAATGGCCGACAATACAATGAGAGCGATGAGAACGCTTGTGGATAGATGTTCAATCATTTCATAGCTATAAAATATATTGCGAATAATATTATAACTAGTTACTAATTGAGTTAATACATAAACACTTAGTATTATTTAATATTTCATACATGTATAATCTTCTAACAATTATTACCAATCGCTGAATATTTGTTTTTCTTTTATAAAGTTATTGTGATCACTTTGATGTACCATTCGCAATACGATGTCTTCATAGTAGCCGCTAATACCATGCTGTTTCTACATATGTTATTTTTTTTTATTTTATTAAACTCTCGTATGTCAACATAATTTTATTTTATCGACCATCTCTTGTCTGTGAGCGTGTTTCTGCATAAAAAGCTAAAAACCTTGTCTGTACCCCAAAACTGTCAAAACCAGGGTAATAGTTTTAAATATAAGCATAGATAATCAGATGACGCTCAACCCAATTTCGGTTATGGTGTTTCATGTTAAAGTTAGCTTAAGTAATTAAGTAAAGTTAGTTAAAGGAAGCTTAAATCATAATTGTGTATACATTAATGATCCAAATTTTAAGTCAATGCTTTTTATCTCAACTTCAAAGCGGTAATAAATGTAAGGTGAATTTTTATTTACTCAGTATAAAAACTGTAAGTTATGTATCAATGGCGGATCCTTTCTTATTGTACGGAAATAAACTCTTAATATATAATAGTTTAATTGAGTATGTCAATGTCGATGGATTGTTCAAATTAACGAATTTTTTT
>DWHU01000261.1:0-22815 GCA_018247975.1 Parides photinus
GTCCACATTCACACCCTTCTCACACATATCCTTTTTCACACAATCCATCCATCTCTTTTTCGGACTTACTCTCCCCTTGTATCCCTCCACATCCAGATCCTGACTGTATATTACAGATACGTTCTAGTTATTGCTTATTTAGCCCCTGTCGATATGTTTTTATAAATAAAATGTGTCTGTCATGAGGATAGAGACACAAATTTTTTTAGGTATGAGTAACAAATAAATAAAAAGAAAAAATTATCGTTTTACATGATTTCTTTAAGACTTATTTCTGTTAGGTTCTGTTTAATACCCTTTTATTTATAAATCAACATCTTTTATTTTACTTCTTCTCGCATCATCATAGGACAATTTGCTTAGTATATGCATATAAAGCAACCAGATGATGAGAAGAAACTATACCACCATGCCTGAGTGACAAAGTTGGTTAAAGATGCAATTATAGTATCGTTTCTTTACATTTGCCTATTACAAGTTAGAAGATGTTCACAAATTGTAGATACAGCATAATTTGCTACTGAATAATTTATCATCGTATATTAACTCCAAAAGTTTGGAACTTAAACGTTAGTACAGTGCGATCATTTCAAGCATTGAACAAATGTCTCTAAATCGTGTGGTGAATATGGTCCAAGAATGCATTTTATTGCTATGGTTTTAAGTACTAAAAGTAAGTAACCCTTATTTTGCAAGGAATAAAAACTATTTCTCAAGCCTTGTCGAAATATCAAATCGTAAACAAACGCGACTCTGCCTTTCAAACGTTGTTTTATTGGCGTCCCTTTCACGCGGACGTTTGCCGCGCTTTTTACGTTTTCGAAATAAACGTTGGCGGCATTTGAAATAAGGCGCGAGCGTATTTGGTCGAAGTCTGGTAAGGGAAACCTGAAGAGGACTAGACCCCTTTTTGAGATACTTCTTATGGTAATGATTATAAAAATACTATTGTAAATTTTACTTTTTCATTTATTTACGATAACCCCTTAAAATAATCAAAATTGAATGGAGAATTTGTTGAAAACTAGACAAAATAATATTTAGTAGAAAATGTATGTGGCTCAAACCAAATACTAAAAATGAACTATGTTCCTTTGTGTTATAGATCAATTTACAATGGTTGCGACGTTCGATACGTCACGGATATACGTAGTACACAACTTTTAATTGGCTCCTCATAGTTGGCAGCCATGACAACGTCAGCCAATCACGTACAACGTAGGTGGCGCTCAAGTGCCGACGCGAGTCGACCCAAGCTAGCTAGCACTGGGAACATTACTTCGAGCTCCATACATTTTCTTCTGGTTCTCTACGTCTGCAGTTTGGTTGTGTACGAGTTCAAAAATTATTTCAAAATTTTTGCCATCAGGTAAGATTTAAATATTTTTTAGTAATTCTAATGCGTTTTATTAGTTTTAATAGTGTTGATTATAATGTGATTCGATCAAATATATTTCAATCCACGTTGGAATTCCGAGTCAAACATGGCTATAGCCATCGTCCATACTTCGCCTAGTACGCGTGGGTATGGAATTGGACGCCCTATTTTAAATAATTAATTTCTCGAATCTTTTCCATTAAAGGTATTAAACAGTTCGTCTACGAGTTATAGTTTAATACTTTAATGATTATTTGGTAATTATGTCATCTACAGTAATTGCGTATTTTCAACACAATATGTGAAAACAAAATGGCTCGTTCGACCCAAGCATAGGCCACTGAACTCGATACAAGGGGCGATAACTATTTTAGTTAAATATTTATTGATCTGTTACTAGAAACGTAATGCTTTTAACGTTTATATACTTTATTTGAACATAATTAAACTACTAATAATCTAGATTACACATGAGCCGTAAATATGTTTCCCGCCAAAACGCGTCCTCACTGTGCCATATAAGTGGTACAGTGGCACGTTGTGCCTTTATAGTAGTAATGTTTGGCCCGCATAACCTATAGTGCGATGTTTTTAGATAGATTTTAGCTATTTTCTGGGTTAATTTCAGGAAAAAAGTTAAAATGACGGACAAGCCTAAGCGTCCTATGTCAGCATACATGCTATGGCTTAACAGCGCAAGAGAACAGATAAAATCTGAACATCCAGGGCTTAAAGTCACGGAAATAGCTAAAAAGGGAGGTGAAATATGGAGGTCGATGGAAGACAAGAGTGTAAGTATATAATAGATGGGCTGTCCTTGTTAATTTGTTGTTTTATTGTATTATAAATTTTAATTTATTAATCAGGTCTGGGAAGAGAAAGCTGCCAAAGCGAAAGAGCAATACACAAAAGATCTTGAATCATATAATGCTAATGGAGGTGGTGGTGAAGGTGGTGGCAAAAAGGCACAAAAAAGAGGAAAGAAGGGCAAAAAAGCTGCATCTCCTGCTGTAAGTCATATTTTAAATGATGATGTTAAAAGAAATCCATTCATCTACATAGTTTGTTACTAATTATTATTTATTTTTAGAAATCTAAGAAGAAGAAGGAAGAATCTGAAGAAGAGGAGGGTGAGGAAGACGAAGATGAAAGCGATTGATCTCCCTATTCGCATGGCATTTCTGTTCATAAAGAATAATTTACTTGGACTTAATTTATTACAAAGTAAAAAAAGGACTTACTTTCCAAAGTCTGTATTACTATCTTACCATTTTGTATTTATGTGTATTTCTTATAATAATTTTCTAATATTAATTTCTGATTTTTATTATATGAGTAAATTATTTTGGCCAATGAAATTCCTCAAAGTTTAACATTATACATTTATTTGTTATAGGTTTTATAAATTTTTATTATTCCTCATTGCAGAGTTTGGAAAGTTCCACCGCTGGCTAGTTTTAGATTTCTAAGCCTCAAAAAAAGTAATGTTAAGTGTTAAGCATGTATACACTGGGGAATTGTACAGTTAGCCCTCCCTCGTTAAGTTCGCTGTGACACTGGATGCTCATCTTTAATGTACCTTAAGTGATTTTCATCAAAACTTTTATGTCAACAATGTGGCCTCCATTTGTGTGTTAAGGCTATGCTTTTCAATTTAGTTTGCCATAAATAATTTACTACCAGTAAGTCATTTTTGTTCACTTAAGGACATAAGAGTTTTGGTCAATATATGGACCCTTATGTAAAATTGGAGACAATTTCATGTAAGATGTGAAGGCTTATTGTTAATTAAACCTACCTCTTCTCATTGTAAATTTCAATGCTGATATTTGTACCAAACCCTAAGATAAGACAGCGCAGAGCGCAGTCTCGCGTTCAGCAAGTTAAATAATTTAGGAAATTGATGTGTATGTTGTATTTTTAGTTAGTTAATAGGTAGGTTTTCAATGTGATTAGTCTCTTAAATTTTACATTTGTGTTATTTGTAAATGAGAATTAGCATTCCTCATGTCAATACGGATTTTACATGTTCAATAAAGTAATTTCATATAAAATATATATTTTTAATTTGTCTTTTATTCTCCTGTATTGTGTAAAACTTACACAAATCATTACGACTCATTAAGTCGCTGTGTATATAAATTCTATTATGAAGTTAACAAACTGACCTTTGTCTGTAATGACAAATGACGTTAAATAAAAAAAAACGGGATCGAATTTATGATGACGCACATAACCAAGTCGTCAACATGGCGCGGCTTCGGTATGTAGTGTTGCAAGTTATGAAAAAATTAAAATATTTCCCAAAATCAATAAATATCAAGCGTGTTCACGGTAACTTCCCGAAAACACAATGGAACTAATAAATTGTAAATTCTGTTTAAAGCTATATCACGTTATACTGCCGCTAAATGCTGCGATTTTGTCTAGTCGCTGCACGTGTAAAGGTTACAATCATATTTTTATTCCTTACCTCTGACCTAACTAAAATTTACAAAAACGCTTGCCCATTGTAAAATAAATTCCCTATCACACTTTTATTAGATAAATATTATTAAATCCTATATTTTATTTATGATTACATAGTATTTGATTAATTTCGGGTGAAAATGTAAGATTATTTTAAATTTACAAAATAACAATACAAGTAAAATAGTTCAGGATTTGTTATTTGCTGAATAAAATTACCTTTTTCCTCTATAGGAAAAAAAGATAAGATTTTATTGATCTAATAGTAGTAAAATACAGATTTTGTAACAGATAATGATTAATTGAAAGTAAATCTAGACTAATAAATAATAAAACATTATACTTTTTGCTGTTAAAAGTTTTCTTTGGATAAAATAAAATTCAATTTACTGTAACTTCTGAATACTTTCATTTACATAATATCTTCTAAAAATCAAATAAATCAAAAAACACTTTGTTTCTATAACGCGGTAGCAGTATCTTTATTTACAATAATTTTTACTTTTTGATGGTATATAGTATTCAAATTTAATTTGAAACAACATCTTCTTCATCTCAACTTATGGTGTAGAAAATGTTGTTTGTAATACAATAAACAGTGTTTGTTGATTTAGAACGAAACACGTATGACAGTGTCATTATGACATTATTAATTAAAAGAATGTCAAATGTAAATAATAAACAAATTTGTTACTAGTATAACATTATATACATTAAAGTAACTTATTTCTAGTAGATCAATGTGTTAAAGATTTTAACACAATTAGTTTCGGTATTTATGTAGCATTTGTTATTGTTTAGATAACATGTCAGGGGACGGTGTCGGAGTTGTTGGCGGCAGCACACAAGTAGCTTTGGTTACTGGTGGCTACGATCATACAATCAAGTTATGGCAAGCCCATAGTGGCGTATGTTTACGAACTATGCAACATCCTGACTCCGTAATTATTTTTGTTATGTTATGTTTACATTAACCAATTTTTATTCAATTATGCTCATTAAGCTGCATGTTTTGTACAGAACATTTTTGATATAGCTATTTTATCTCCATCTTTTAAATAATAAAACATTGTATTCTTTTCAGCAAGTTAATGGCTTAGAAATTTCACCAAATGGACAAATGGTAGCAGCATGTGGATATCAACACATTCGAATGTATGATTTGGCAAGTGCTAACCCTGACCCGGTCACGAATTTTGAAGCTATAACTAAAAATGTATCAAGAGTTGGCTTCCAAGTGAGTTTTAAAGAAAATAAACTATAGATTGGATCAATTGTTTTTTTTTACCATTGTCATATTTTAGGAAAATGGGCAATGGATGTACACAGGAGGTGAAGATTGCACAGCAAGAATATGGGATCTAAGGTAAAATTATAAGAAAAGTAAAATTACAGTTTTCATACAAATTAGTGATAATTTTTTATTTCTATAATATTAATGTCTGTATTTGTATGTTTATTGTTTTTGTGTTTTTTCTTTGTTGTACTATTATTTAAATTTTTCTCTTCTAAACCTAAATGTTTAATGAGAGAAAATTCCTTAAGACAATATATCTAACTTTTGTTTCTTTTATTCTATGTACACAATTTATTAATTTCATACAAAAAAAAATTTTAGGCTTATTCTGATTGTCTAAATAAAATGTATGATGTTAGGAAGAATTCAGAAAATGTAATTATTCAAGCTCTGTGATAGCCAAGTGGTTATGGACTTCGGCTTTTGATTTGGGGGTTGCGGGTTCAAATCCACACACACAAATGACTTTTCGAGTTAGGTGCGATTTAAGAAAGTAAATATCACTGGCATTCCCAAGGAGGGTTAGCATCAGACAGGCGGCTGGCTGTTAAAACCATTGCCAAAACCTTAGCAGTGTGTTTAGAACAGATAAGGACTGACATAGTGCATCAATTCCAAAAAAATTATTGGGAAAATTATTGGGAAAATGCAAGACAAAAAAATAAAAGTTCTCAAAGTGGTCCAGGTGACCCCCTTTGGGTTAACAATTTTTTTTTCACATTTTAATCCCAAATTTATATGTCCCTTATATTGCATCCGTTTATTTTTAGAGATACTATGAAATTTCATATATACATGTAATATTATGACAGTTTTACACTGTATTTTTTTCTTATTTTAATTATGCATGGACTAGTGCTAAAGTACAATCCCACCTGATGGTAAGTGGTGATGTAGTCTTTGGTAGTAAAGGACACTAGTCAGGAAGTAGCCTGTTAACTCTTCTCTTTAGGGATTTCAATACTTATTTAATTTATTAACGAATATGTTATAATATTTAAAACTCGGACTATTTCACATTGGTATCCAATTATTTGTTATGAATGCTATTCCAAGCTATATGTTTAACTTATTTATAACCGATACTGCTAGAGTAACAAAAGTAATTATTTCTATCTTTTAAATGTACTTACAGGGCGGGCAGACCATTTCAGTGCCAACGTATATTTCAAGTGCAATCTCCAGTGAATGCTGTGGTGTTACATCCAGACCAGTCACAGATCCTGGTGGGCTGTCAAAATGGGCTCATCCACATATGGGACCTAAAGACAGATCATAACGATCAACTGGTAATAGAGTAGTGTTTAGTCTATTAATATTTCAATACATTATTCAAATATTATTGAATTCATGTTGCAGAAATAAAGTAAATAAATTATCGACTTTGATTATTGGCTTGTGATGCCTCTTTTATTTTAAATGTTTATAGGATAGTATCTGCTTACTTTGATAAAGTTAGATGCGAATTTGCTGACTAAATATCTATTAAGTTCTTCTACTTTACAAGTTTGACTGCCGGATTTGCTAATTAGTCTTTGTCTTGATCAATTAAAAGTAAAATTATTATATATTGTAAGGAGTAGTAAATTATTTACAATCTATGGACTAACAGTTATTATCTTTTTATTAATATATTAATTATATTTTTGCAATCCATACCATTCATGATATTCAAGAGTAGAGGAAAGTCAATGACAATGTGTTACGTTTGTATTAGACACCAGAAGCTGAAGTGTCAATCCAGGACATTGCAATTGACCCTGAAGGTAAAATGATGGCTGCGGTGAACAACAAGGGTAACTGTTATGTGTGGTCATTGAGTGGATCACCGCTAAGTCCCAAGCCTAAGAAGCATATACAGGCTCATAAAAAATATGCGTTACGATGCAAGTTCAGCCCGGACTCTATGTAAGTCATTTCATCTCATATATTTTTTTCTTTGTTATTATTTATTTTAACTTTTGACACGGTATTAACATTGTGTCAGCTTCAGTAAACCAGGTGAGTTTGTCACAATGAAAAATGTACTACAAAGTAGATTAAATTGTAATCTTGTTGGGTTTTATTAAACCTTTACACTTCATTGAGGTTTATATGTTATGCAGGCGTTGCACTATTGAATAAGTTGTTTATAAGAACCTCTTTTATAAATATTCAACCTTTAAGTACTTATTTATTATATGGGTGATTGGAAATAAGGGCAAAAACTTTAAAGGGGTGAATGTGTAGCTCATTTGTTGTGTGCTTTATGTCTTTTAAACGACGCAACGTCAGTTTCTTTAATTTTATTAAATTTGTCAACTAACTACAAAAAAATAATGAAACTTTCAAAATGAAAATCTTTTAGTTATATCTCTGAAAGCATTGATTTTTTGTAGCATGTGCGATACATTAATTGTCAGCAAATGAGCTACTCATTCATCCCTTTAAAGCTTTTGCACCTATTATTAATAATTCTGTATACCATGTAAAATGATTTATTGAACATACACATGCATATATTTACTACTATTATATACTATTACTATTTGTTATTTTAAAGATTTACAATAGGTCAGTACTAGAAACTGCTTCCGAACATTTAATTTCTATCAGAAATTATGAAGGTTTGAAAGATAATAAAATATTTTTTTTATTGATTGTATGTCAGGATGTTGGTGACGACGTCAGGGGATTGTTCAGCGCGCGTGTGGCGCACCAGCGACTGGACGTTGATGCGCGAGCTTCGCCACGACAACCAACGGTGGGTGTGGGACGCAGCCTTCAGCATCGACTCACGATATCTTTTCACTGGTAAGCTGTATGTGGTGGTACTTACCTAGGTGTCCGAAAATAGAGCTTGCAATATACACTAACACTATCTAACTTTGTTCAGGATCATCAGACAGCTATGCCCGTTTATGGGACCTAGAGAAGGGGACCCTCGAACGTGAATACTGCGGCCATCAGAAACCCATAACAGCCTTAGCGTTTAGGGATCAAGCTGTCTAGAACTGTGCTAGCATTATGTGAAGTATTGTTTTTTTATACTTAACATTTGCCTGTAAACATAAGTGTAACGGACAATATCCTCGCCTGGATCAACTACACGACTGTTACTAGCTCAGTCGCATACATACCTCAGCTATCGTGTTTTGAGGCGTTTACTGAATGAATGTTTTGAGTAAATTGTGAAGAGGACAGAAAAAAGTAATTGTTTCGATTTATTGAAAATTATATTTATACAAATTATTTAATTCACGTCTTAAATAATTAAATGAAGTTCAGAAAAGAATTCTTCAACAAATCTACGTTATGTAATACATTTTTTTTCTACCTATTTATATTTTTAAAAGACTGTTAATAGAAAATAATATTCTTTTCCCTGTTCACTTCACATTTATCACATAGTTATTAATAATAAATATATGTGAATACCAAATTCCGTTTCATAATAAAATAAAATATAAACTCTGGTTGTTTACGTTTTTATTAAAGCAGCAGCAGCTATGATAGTATTGAACACTTAAATTATATACTCATAACAGTTTTATGGGAATATTGTAAAAAAAAGTGTACATGAATAATTTTGCCAATAATATTAGGATATATACATTATTACAAATATAAAGGAAAACATATATGCTCTAGCAATAGCTTTGGTGGACATGTGACTTTCATCTACCTACACTACACTTGGCCAATAGCGATATGGCCTTCATTCTTTCCCCGTTAAAAATCTTCCAGACCCTATATAGGGAATATCAAATCGGCTTTTATTATTGCAATTCACACAAGTTAATAATAAACATATTTAATAATAGTGTAAACTAATCCACATACATCTTGACATCTCTTTAAGTACTTTCATTTATTTCGATAAATAGACAAATTACATACTTAGCCATATTATAATTGTTAAGGTGCGAAATAAATTCTAACAACAAATAAACTTATATCTATAAATAAAAATTTTAAAATATGTCGCACTTATAACCACGAAAGAAATTAATATTTAAATGCAAATCTCTGAAAACTCTTAAAATCTGTTTAGCACTTTTTCTACACAATAATGCTTTCGTTTATATATATAATATTTCTAACAATTTATAATATTGGTTAAAAAGTACATATGCATCAATATAAAAAAAAAATATTTAGACTAGAACGTAATAGATCTCTTTGTACCTTGGGTAAGTTTAGAGACTTCACAGAGCGTAACATGTTACAATAATGAATTGTTATCTTATCTTTTAATAATATATTTGTATCACAACGGAACAAAAAACATTTAATTATTATCACTCGTTAGACATCTACAGCGAAAATGTTCAAATCATACAAAAATAATAATAACAGCAAGACAGACCCAAACACATTGATTTGTTCCTTAACCTTCACCAGCTCTACTTAGGTCCGGGCTCTTATAACCTCATCAGCCGCACATATGGATAAACATAGCAGCAATGAGTATAGCACGTAGCTGCTAGAAATTACGGATTTATGCTAATAAACTGCCTCATATTAAAACGCTGAAGGATACAAAGCATGCATTTTAGGGAATAGTAACATAGGGCTAGATGTAGATGTCCATCTGTTGTTATGTGTGATAATTTTGTGCAACTAGTTTACATATATAAAATTATATTAAGTTACAGCCACATGTAAACTATACATATATATAACTCCATCTCCATAAACAGATTGAACAAGCATATCCTAATCATAATATGTAGGTCATAGCTGGATACCATCTAAGTAGATATTACTACCTACAGCTTTGAAACATAAGATGTCAAGTCTTTTATCCTAATTACAACCAAAGCACATTAGTATTTGCACACTGCTGTGGTGCTAATTATGTAAATGGTCTCCAGCAAGAGACCTACCACCAATTTAATGTCAATAAAAATTCAGCGTACTTCAGTCATATTCAATTAGAGCCATTAAAAAATTTTTTTAGCGTTTAGAAAATAAATTCATGAATTTATTTTTTGTGATTACTTTACACGTCGTCAAGGGGTAAGTTGCAAGCTTCACCCATTTCGGAGATCATCTCCTCGTCACAAGTGTAAGTGATGACGAACTTGAGGTCTAACCGTTTGAAGGCCTCGGGGCGAGCGACTAGCATCACCTGCGTTAAGGCCGGCGGTGGCAAGAACGGGTTGCACGCCGGCAGTGAGCAATCAGAAGGTGGGAGTAACCTCACTTTGCAACCCTGAAATATGATAAAGAAGTTTGTACTGGTAGGTAAGTAAGAACAATGGCAGGGTTAATGACTTCAGATCTATTCTAAGATGCCTCATTAATGGCTGTTGCAGTCGAAACTGCCAGAACTCCATCCACTAGCTTGAGAAAAGATCGGCATAACTCTTCTGTTATCCCACAAAAGAAAATAAAAGGTACCACCGTATATCATATTTTATATCATACATCCATCACCTCATTGTCATTTACCACCATGTGAGATGATATTAAATGTTAGTTAAATTAAGAAACTTACTTTCGGTAGGACAGCCTGGAATTTATAATCTTCAATTGGCGAGCTATTCTTGCTGGTTGTAGATATAACAATGACATTGACATCGGACCGCGGTTTATCTTTACAGAAGTGCAGTGTTACTGTTACACCGTCATCTTCTTCGAACACAGTCATCGGTGGCACTTTACTTGGCTGCACACTTTGTAATGTCACATTAATGTCTGTTAAGGGTTTAACATCACTTGATTTAATTTTTGAATTATCCTTCCGGATGGGAACTTGGTTAGTTTCAACATTTTTAGCAGTGTTCAGTTCTAAGTCTAGTTGTGCAACATCATCATCTAAATCTAGGATGTTGTCTTTATGTGTGTTTGTTACATTTAAATTTTCATTTATAACTGTTTTGGACACTGTGGTGATGTCGACCATAACGTCATCATTAACTGCCACTTGTTTGTGAGGTAACGGGACAGGTGATATATTTTTTTCATTATCGTCTTTCTTGATCAGGAAGTCCAAGTCGAACAATGTACCATTGTTTATCGGTTGTACATCATGCTTAGGGGATGTTTTTTCAAAAGCATTCATTGGTATCTTTTTAATTTGTTTACTATAAAAGAAAAAATAATAATTTTTAACTGTTTCATGAAAAATGTGTATGTTTGAATGGGTAAACTAAACAGAGAAGTTGTTTTATAAGTGATACAATTTTTTTTGTCTCTGTGGCATAATGGCTAAGTGCCTAATAATGAGTACATTGGCACTAATTTGGTAAGTTTTTTTGGAACCCTCCTGTGTATACAATAATTGAGATTTTACCAAATAAACAATAGTTGTCGAGTCTTATATACATTAACAAATATTAATTTATTTTCTCACCTACTGAAACTATCAATTCGTTTTGCGTTCTCAGGTAAAGATTGTTTTAGCAACTGTTCTCCGAGATTATCTAATTCATTCCATCCCTCTGTTCTGTTAGTCTTATCACCTAGGAGATCAATATCATCTGAAAATTATTGAAACAAATGTAAAACACATTGAACTCATTGTTTTGAGACAAACGGCGTCCAAGTCTCATTACCGCAAGTAATTTAACTTGTTACAATGCCCTTCCAATAAAAACACGATAATATTTGCATGGTATTGTTTGTGGGTTCACTCAGACAGTCTGTGAAATATTTTGATCTTAACTACTCACCATTTTGGATTAAACTGACAGGTTTCAAAGGTTCCGCAATATTACTTGTACTACTTTCATTAGAGAAAATATCCCCCAATTCATCAATTGCTTTCGAAATAGAAGCTGTTCCATGGAACAATTTGCTATCATTCTTGTTAATAGCCAAACCGGCAAAATCAAGCAAAGTATCATTATTTATAGACGATGATTTACCAGTCTTTGGTTTGTCAGTTTTATTGGTGAAAAATTCATTATATTTTTCAGAGACTTCAACTAGAACATCATTGGCATGAAGAATGTCACCTGAAAAAACATGTCCATTGTTATAATATATTAGAATACTAAAATCATCCATAATAATATTTTAAGAGTAACATACTATTAAGTAACCATATTATGAATTTATAGTTATTGATTTTACAAATATAAATGATTGATAGTATGTATTGTGTCCATCTTATTTGTATACATAGCAATTACAGGGGGGAACTCTTCTTTATAGTTAATTGTTGATAAAAAGTTGTTGCATTTAAAAATTGTTGCATAGTTAAAATTTAATCAACAAACAATGTAAACTAAAACAAGATAAGCCTTACTAAGATCATCTGTGGGATTGTCAGAAGTGGCCAGTTGCTGCAAAATGGGTTGCATTCGTGAACAGTTAGCATGTAGCTCATGTATCAGCTGTTCTTCATCAATGGAAGCATCTGAGGCATGTTCCAACATATCCAATAATAGACCCGCACTGTCTAGTGCAGCGCCCACTTCCAATGCTCGCCGGCTATTTGCTTCATTACGACGTTCTTCCTAATTAAAAAGAGTAATAATCATTAATAAGTATAATAAGATAATTAAATTCAAAGTATAATAACAATAGCAGTTGTAAAGTCAAATAACATGTAACAAAATTTCTGCTTGGATCCTTCTCCCATACATATCAAAAAATACATAAGCCACACAGATCTTGTAAATTTTTTAAAGCAATTGAAGGAATCAAATCGCTAACGCAGGGAGCATCCAATTCATATATAAATAATATATGTTTTAGGTAGTACCTTTGTCTTGATGTAAAATAAAACATTATTATAACACATTATTTAAATATAAAGTGGATGCCAATTTCCTCCCAATGTTTTCCTTCTTGGAAGCTCAAGCTCAGTTGGTCTGGGCCTATTCATGACAATATGGCATTGAAAATAAAAATTATTGATTACTTTTTATTATTTGTTAATCTTTCTTTTTAATTTTTTTTAAGTTCTTGTTTTCCCAACATGGTTGGAATTCTTTCATAGCTGCTGGTTTGTGTAAGTGAAAAAAATTATTTATTTAAATACTTTATTGCTCATTAAAGTAGATACTGTTTTTGTATTAAAACTAAACTTAAACCTAAATCTGGTTAAGGGCTCCCTAATCACTATAAGCAATCACTTCCAGGCAATCCTGTTTTCAGGAACAAAAGCTTGTTATAGATTATTTACTTACTATAACAGATCTAGTATATAGATAAGTTTTCTTACCTCTCTCACCATTGTTTTAATTAATCTGTTTGCATGTTGCAAGTCCTCTGGTTTCTTGCTTTGAAGCAACTTTTGTAATAACTTTGACTTTTCTTCATCTTCAAAAATAGCATTTCTTGCTCTCTGACGAGCAGGTAAAGGTGTGTCTTCTGGGGGCAAAGGTGGCGGTGTCTCCTTAATAACACCTTGATTTTTTAACATATCATAAGCTACTTTAAATTTAGTTTCTTTAGGGTATTCAATAGACCAAGCATGTAATAACTGCAAAATCTGAAAATACAATCAAGAACTAATAAAATGACTGTTTCATAGTTTATTATACATGGTAATAATATTTTTAAATTAATAAAGTAGTAACTGACCCTTGTTTGAACTTCAGGAGAAGTTCTATCAGCTAAATATTTAGGTGACACTAGTTTGATCATTTCATTTAAAAATCTAAACTTTCCAACTTCTACGTGAAATGTGATTTGAGACCGACGCATACATCGATCAAGCATAGAAAGTGCAAGCAAAGCTTCACGGGCATTTTGAGAATGAATACGGGTTGCAAGTGCCTG
Organism: Parides photinus; assembly: GCA_018247975.1. NCBI lineage: Eukaryota > Metazoa > Arthropoda > Insecta > Lepidoptera > Papilionidae > Parides > Parides photinus. The sequence goes on from DWHU01000261.1 coordinate 13,863, forward strand.
GGCTGCAAACTGAGGGCCTTCGGGTGAATCTTTCATTATTGTACAGAAGGCTTCAAGGGCTGCGGCATCGGGATGTGGCAAACTTTCATGAGTTGCTTTCACTGATGAAACAAATTTTATTAGCTGTCGATTATTGAAATTTAGGATACCAAAAAATGTCTACTTTTACTTACAAATTAAAGCCTCTAAACTTGTCAATGTAACATTCATTATAAATTATGTTTAATTTTAAACAGTTTCCTTTAAATTTTATTTCAAATATTTTCGTCCACTTGTTTGTTTGAATATTTTGACACATATCTAAAGACATTCAGTTGTGTGTGAAACGCATTCTGATTCAGACAATATATTTTTTAAATGTTTAAATATATTTTAATTTCTTGATCATAGTCATGCCAAACACATCTGAAGATTGATAAGGGAATTGGTAATAATTACAACTATTTATAATTTTTTTACTTATACATCCACTGCAAAATTAGTAAACATCATTATTTCATTGATTTAATTGAAACCTATTTTTCTATGTATTTATATAATCAAATATCATAGTATTTATTATAAAATTACCTTTTGGCATTAATAATGTAAGTAAAATTTTGTCTATGTTTGCTTTACTGTCATAACTGTCATTCAAAAACGATTTAGAGAAGTTAAATTTATAATTGGTTTTTTTAGGCTTCTTTCATTAATAATCATGGCTATATTACGGTTAACCCGACTTATGACTCAATCTAAAAATATTACCAAGCTTGAACCAATCTCGCAGAAAAGAACAGCAACAACAACTCCAAGCGGTGCGATTCTTCCAGAACCAGAGAAAACACCATTTGGTCTTCTTAGCATAGTGTGTGCTGTAATTCCTGGACTTTTGATTGGTGCTGCGATTAGTAAGAACATAGCTAACTTTTTAGAAGAGAATGAATTATTCGTACCGTCTGATGATGACGACGACGACGATTAAAATGCATTAAAGAAAATAAACCTTTCGAAATATTAAGTAGAGAAATTTTAGATATTTTCTTTTTGTTGTGAATACATTTTAGGTATTGATAATTTAAACTATATGTATTCAATCATTTCTTTATTAACAATGTTACAAAAGTTATATCACTGCAAATTTAATTTGTGCAGTATTTTGATTTGTATTAATATTTTTGTTAAATAGATATTTCTCGTTGTAACATCATAATCAAATATTTACAGATTTTAGTATATAAGTAACACAAAAACAAAATAAACGTTTACAGTATTTTATATACAACTCTGAAACTATTATAAACTTATTACACTTAAATGTATTGCAACATTGTGTTTTGTTAGAGTAACACCTTAGCAGTCTCTGCTCACCTAGTCAAAATGTTACTCATAGTATAGTAAAGTTGAAACAGCAATCTCACCTCATTCATTTTAATTTCTTAAGTTATAAATGTCAAATAAAGTAACAATTGCATGGATCAGTCTTTAATTTTATGCTTTTGATGTCATTTTAAGCCTCTTGATTCTAACAATGTGTAATGTATTGTGCACTGTCCAAAATATGTTAGGTGTTATGATATATCACTGCAATTACATCTTAAAATAAAGGCCTGTCTGTATTAGTTATTATAACATTTTTAACGTACAGGTTGATATAAAGTTTTATTAATATAGACAATGCAAAATAGTATTGCATTATAATTATGTAACAAATAAGAGTAAAATAAATAAGAATTATGTATAATCACTGAACTTTATAATAACATCAATTATGTAAAAATAGTAAATTTTTGTTACAATTTAAAATTTTTATAACATATGAATTTTATGAATTCAGTTCAGTGAATTTCAGATGTTACCTTAACATTTAATATTGTATGTCATTGTAATACTGACACTTTTTAAATACCGTAAGGATCAAAGTTATTTGATTTTATGATATTTAAAAGAAACACGATGTATAAAATAACCTGGACATACACAATAGAATATTATTTTTTGGATTTTCAGGTAACACATTATTACCATTTCTGTATGAATGGCATTATGGACAACCCTACAATTCAACTACAATAAATCGGCAAGTTCATATGAAACAAAATTCCCAGTTAAATTCAACTGAGTGTTCATCTAAATCAATATAAATAACATAACTTGTTAATAGGTTCTCACAAATATAACAGATGTTTTGTTATATTTTTGATTAATAAATTTTTGTTAACACTTATTAAGTGCTTTCTCTATTGTGCAGATCTAAAATCATAAGCCGAAGCTTATGGAGCAACTATTTTATCCTTTTTAACTATTATGGTGTATTAATTTCAGTTTAAATAGGTCTGCTAGTGTTTCTATAGTACCACTTATACATTGCATGTGCTGTAGGTTACATGATTTTATTGTCTCACTAGTTAATAATTCTAATAATGTTGCCATGAATACTTTTAGAAAGATGTATTACAAAATTGTCATATTTAATCATTTAATAGATAGCAAAAGATAATATGCACATGACCACAAAATAAATACCAAGTAATGGTACTTTGAAACAAGCTTCTCAAAATACATTTTGAAACTTTTAGGGCATTTATTATTAATTAGTTTATTAATTTTAATGTATTAGAACAGAAATAGTTTACTAATTGTTATTTATGTATAATCACCATTAAATGACTTTAGTATTATAAGTCATTTGATGTTAACAATAAATTAAATTGCAAGTAATTACATAATTTTATAATAAGTCTTTAAAATTTAAATATGAAATGAAGTTTACTCCGGAGGCCTCTTATGCTCGCCCCAGCCGTGGAAGCACTTAGTGAATCGGCGAGACTCCTTGTCCTTTAAAGTGAGAAATAGTTTTCTTGGGCGGTCTTCCTGCATAGTCTTCATGTGTTGAATGTACACCTTGGAATTTTCAATTACAAATGGCATTTTACATACATATATTGACCAAAAGGACAAATTATTTAAAAAAAAAACAATTTATCTGAGGAATTACGAATTTTTTTCAGCCGATTGTAAATACTAGGTAATTGACTGGACTAATGGGCTGCTCAAGGAATTGTTTCTAGTTTAAATGAACAATGCTTAAATAAATAATACTTTGTTTATATTATCAGTTATTAGGCATCTATTGCTGGACATGGGCATGGGCATGGCCTTAACTTTGTTTTAACAAAAGATATTGTTTTTTTAATTGTTGTTAATATAATCTTATCATAATCATCTTCTGTTTGAGGTAGTACACTGCTGTATGAAGTCTTATCTGAAGGAATGTCATTTAGACCATTGTCATACTGTAACAGTGTAATCAAACTATAATATGAATTGACTATTTCAAAATAAAAATTTTTTGTCAATTAAAGCCGAGAAGATATATTTTTAAAATAATTTTTCGGCTATCGTATTTAATGTAATACCAGCGAGCGAATGGAGAGTTTTTATTTAGTCATAATGTATTTTTACCTGCGCGGATTTGTACGCGAGTTTGATCTCGACCTCGGAGCACTTGGCGCCTAGCCACAGAAAAACTTGCTCGCCATTGTCCAGTATCATTATGTCGTCGTCCGCCAGATCGTCCTGTACGCAACATGAGTAAAAAATAAATAAATATGCTCTCACAAAGTCCCATAACTTTTAGGGATATATTCGAAGAAAAGACCCCTTATTGTGGCCATTCGTCTGTCCGGCTGTTCATGGTTGTTTTTAACAGTTTGTGGTTACATCATTGAAATAGCAAAGAGAATCAATATATTTTTTAAATTAAAATGTAGGAATTTATTATGAATTATTAATATTAACGCCATGGTTTTTAATTAGTTTTTAAATATACTTATATTCAAAATTATTTCCACCGATAATTTTTTTTGTCTGTTATTTAATGTAATTTTGTATTTTTAAAGTTTTACATGGGATATTTCAAACCTTTTTCGTGTGCTTATCTGAAGGTTTTTTTTATTCTGGATTCATAACTAGATTAAGCAAAATCCATTAGCTTGCGAGTTACCAGCGTAAACGGTATTTCTAGATAACTCAACGAAATATTAATATAATTATAAGTATGACTAAAATTTAGGAATGCCTGCTACTGACACTAAACTATTATAAAATGTTTGAAAAATGATTACGTTTGTTGGCATTGGCGCATCTTTAGATTGAACACTTAAGATACAATATTTTTGTAATAACGAAATATATTAATGAAACTCTTATTCGGCAACGAACATTAAACTATGAGTAAGTGTTACGACCTTTCATTGCCCCTTGCCTTGAGATATAACATGTTAAATAACATTGCTTCAATAATTTCACTCAGCACCCTATAAATCTAAAACATAGTTTACCTGACAAAAATCTGTACATTTTTCGGACACGGTGAAGTAACCCTTTTCGTTAGAGCAACGGAAGAGTCGCGTGTAGTTCAGGTAGTCTGCCTCGGTGTCATAAGGCTTGCGACCACCGAGAGCCACCCAGAAGAAGTTATCTGGCTCGGTGCCCTCCGTTAGAACCTGGTCACATTGTTATTTTAACATGAGTAAAATTAATAAATGTTTATGTTGTGTAGAAAGAATCTACTTTAAGGTTTACACATGGATTCTTTTTATAATTATCATTTATATTGAGACATTTTATGACACACCACTCTGGGTAATCATCTAAGTCATCATCATTCGCCTGCCCTTATCCCAATTACTTGGGGTCGGTGCAGTATGTAATCATCAAATCATCTATGTGACCTTTTTTAATGATTTGAAGAATATTTTCAAAAGATACCCCGCTTTTAGGTGTAGTTATATAGGTATGGAATTACAATCCATTGAAATCACTAGATGATCTTTTCTACAACATTATGGAAGGTTATTGCATAATACCCTTCTGCACTTTTACTTGGCATAAATCCAGGGGAAAGTTTTTTTACGTCGGATTTTAATTTTTTCGTCGTCTTCGGTGGCATGCAGTGTACACCTGTTTTATTCTTACGAGTCCAAGACATGAAGCTGTGCTGATACATACCTGTAGGCTAACCCAGGGGTTATTAAACTTCTCCTCAGCTATTTGCTCGATAAGCCGTGCGGAATCTGCGTCGCTCTTGCTGCCAATCCAAACGTACACTATAGCTGACGATGCGTCGCCGCTGCCCTCCAGCGGTACGTTCAAAATATAACTGCCCAAATAAAAAAGATAAATACAATAACAGATGACACTATCTTTTTTTTATTAGTAAGATGGTGTTAGCGAACCCGTTTAGTTAACTACCACTCTTATATTGTAAATCTACTACTAGGACAGTGGTGATGTGTCGTCTGACAATGTTTTGAACACTAAAGCATAGGTGGTTCCAGTTATTTCTAAACAATTCAATATAAATAATGTATATACAGCAAAGGTTACTGCTGTCGGGAGACGGGCGCCTTTTTTTGACAAAACAAGACTATTTAATATAAAGCACTGCTTATGAATTACTCGAACTGTTGCAAACGTTGGGGTTAAATTTAATATATGCACTTGAGACTCGACAACACAAACGCTTTGAAAAAAATCTTATTGAATTGTCATTACTCTGATTACTGCTTACCATCAAAGAACGTTCTGTACTCTCAATCATGTTAAAACTTAAGGTTAAAACTTACCAAAAAGCGCTGTTGAGCTGTGTTGGATCGGCCTTCACTTGCACGAGGCGCGTGCAGAGCGCAGAGCCATTGCTGCGCAATTCGAACAATTCCACCGGCAACTTCCCGCCCTCCTGCGGTACAAACAACAATTCACATATTTCATAATTTTTTTTTATGAAAAGCTATAAATACTTGTAATTATGACCTGTGTACATAGTTATAAGTATTTACTTTCCAAATTATTATCAAATATACATTTTTAGCAGCAAGTATATTCTGTATGTTACGATTTGGAGTGTATCCACTCGATACGCTACAACCGAAGACAGATGGAAATCATGTTCATTAACATAAGGATAACAATCCGCTTGTAACTCTACATCAAATGAAAAATAGTAAGATTTTTTAACCGTCACAAATATGTTCAAATTATCGTCACCTAATAAAGTTATTGATTCTCACCGATTTATGGTTCCTTTTGCCTTCACGTATAACAAAGCGGCGACGGAAGTGCGCCATGAACTTCAAACTCTCTTGTTGCTGGTGGGTTCGCACTACGTCGAGACGTCGACACAGTTGCTTGAACTTTCTCTCCAGCCCGAAAGTGAACGTGAGCCAGCCCATGTTCGGCGCCTTGCGACCTTGCCAAAAGTAAACCACCCAAGTCGCTGATTCGCCCTCCTCCGTTTCCGGTTCGTTTTCATTCCAGTTATCGGTATTCTCCTCTTCAGCCTGCAGGTTCGAATTTTAGCATTTAATTTAGGAGTATAAGGTAATTTTAAACGATTGTTGTTGTCTTATTGACATAGAAAATATTTTATTACATCTTTGGATTTCAATAGTAAATTAGTGAAAACAACATTCATCTTCTTTTTTTTCAGGAAGATTATTGCAATGTAGTGTTAGGTGAACATTGGACTAGGAGTAATGTTTTCTAATTGATAAGAACAAAGGGCTCGCCGTATGTTCCGGCTCGAAAAACAGGAGCGGGAAAAGTATACTCCGTTGTTTACTTATAAGAGACAGTGTTTACTTCGGCCGGCAGCACGTATCGGCAAAGGAAGACGTAGCAATCGTGGCTGTAGAACACCCCGAGTTCGTGGTCGGGCAGGCGCACGAAATGACGTCCCTCCAAAACAAATGCTTCCATTGCTTCCAGATCTTCGTTCCATTCGTCAGCCAGCGCTTTAGCCTCTGAAGCAGGCATAGATGGCTGTCGTGCAGTGAACAGTGCTGACAGATCAGTTCTATTGGAGAAGAGACAAAATTTAAATCTTTACTAAAAATTAATAGGATGTTGCACTTTTATCGCACTTATATATATAGTGCTGGGGTCAGCTGTACCTATATTTTTTCCACAGGAGACAAAGCCATGATAAACTCTCAATGTAGTGAGCATTCCTATATTAAGTGACTGTACTGATGCAACCAATTTTCCTGAATTTTCTTTAATTTGGCGCGAACAACTACGATTCCCAAAGAAACGCATGAGAACTCACTTGGTCTCCTGTTGTTTAGCCCAGCTTGCTAGATCTGCGCCTGTCCTGGCCACAGACTCTGCAGTCCTTGTGAAATCAACTGCGATCACTTCCTCCCACCCCAAGAAGTATGTCTTAAACACCTAGAAGAAAAATATCCCGATTGTGACATCACAATATACATATTTTGAAGTAATATCTTGCAATAATTTCTTCATCAAATAATTTAATTATCGATAATAATTAAATTATACACATTAAATAAAAATTATTGATTATATAGAAAAGTTCGCCTGATGATAAGCCTGCCCTAATGGCCATGCTACGTCGTAATCATTGTAGCACTACTTAAGATGGTATATTGTATATTGTACATTGTAATGGGCCACAGTGTCAAACGCCTTGAGATTTAAGATATTGACGAGATTTCGTTACCTCAATAATGTCACTAGATACAACGCTCATCAAACTCGAACACAATGATGTTAGTACACTACTGTTTGGCAGCAAAAAAGTTAGCTGCAGTGGTACCTCCTACCTAGAAAGTCTTAGGCATCAGAGACCTACCCACCGGTATTTACTCCTCTGCCTCTCTCCTTGTCTTATCTTTTACTCTTAAGGAAGAGGGAGACATTTGTTGCACTACTACTTAACTAAAAAAATCTATTATTAGCTAAATATTATTTTCCTATACAACGCTATGTAAAAAGTATTATTTCTTCATTTATCGTTACACAGTTAAAATTTTAAAGAAAAAAATATTTATGTATTGAAAATAATTTAACTGCTGGCTACAAAATTTTTGTGTCAGTGATGCTGTTAATTTAAATATTCATATTCCTTAGATTATAAGTGTGAATCAAATCAACCTGTGTCTCGGTGCCCTCCTGCAGCCTGGTCACCAGTGCGTGCTCTGGCCGCGTCACCATATTAAACAGCTCCTGCGCCAGTTTCACAGCGGCAGCACGCACCAACCGCGAAGACTTCTTGCCGAACCTATTAAAAGAAATAATATTAATCTCTGTTGCACAATCATCATCATTTTCATTATCAGCCTTTGTTAATCCACTGCTACTTGAATGATGTCAAAATCTTGCAACTTTTATTTGTGTTATGATAACTGAATAATTTTTATGACATCTAAATAAACTGTCTTACCACACGAAGACATCAATGTGCGCGTCGAGAATGTATACGTTTCGCGTTGCAAGCAGATCGCGGGCGAGCGGCGCGGGCTCAGGCTGCGGCAGCTCTAAGTAGCCCATGCCCAGTTCCACGCGATACAGCCGCGGCGGTGCCCAATTGAAATCGGCTGGTACATGCTCCTAACATATACGTAAGAAACAATTTCAAGTAATAAAACCGGACCAGCCTAGAACAAGTCCTTAACAAAAGACAAAATAATCAGCAAGCATAACACTTACCTGAGGGACATAAGGTTCCTCATCTTCATATCCCAACGCCTTCCAAAAGGCGCACGGCTCCTTCCCGAGCGGTTCAGCGATCAGCTCCGCTTTGTTCTTTCTTTCTTCTTTATTGATCTTCTCCGCAAAAAGACGTGCTTTCGATTTTAACGTGTTTTTCGCTTTTTTGCCATTCCTTAATATTACGATAAAATTTTCTTAAAAAGAAGTATAAAATATTATCAGTCGTCAGCGGCATCTCATGATTTTGAAAATAAGTTCCAGTACAGACATTTTGTACATTGTCGATTTCGTACAAAGTTTAAGTGTGAAATTCATAGCTAATTAGACGGTTATGGTGCGAGAAAACTCTACTATCAAATAAATTGTACAAGCTGTGTACACAAAATTGAACCAGGGACATAAAACAATAAGCCATTGTGCCGCGAATGCAGTTCCTGAGCCTAATTCTACTATCCCA